>CM043707.1:3791399-3944625 GCA_023969325.1 Oryzias curvinotus | reverse complement strand
CAGAGCAAGAGAAACTGAACCTGAAGAACAGCAGCATCCCCAATGGACCAAACGCCACAGAGGAGCTGGATCTGAACCTCTACCTGGGCGTTTATGCAGGTATTGCTCACAAAGCTCCTCCCACGCCGCAGTCCTGCTGGTTGGCATGGGTTAGCATGCTGTTTTTGTCACTTTTTATCCCCCCCCCCCCAGGCCTCACTGCTTCCACCATCGTCTTCGGCTTCATGAGGAACCTCCTCCTGTTCAACGTTCTGGTGAGGTGCGCTCAGGCTCTGCACAACCGCATGTTCAACTCCATCCTCAAGACGCCCGTCAGGTTCTTTGACATCAACCCCATTGGTGAGCTGCTTCTCAATCCAACTTTATTAACAAAACACTTCTGAACAGTGAAAAGGAAAGGAATGAGCAGAAACTCAAAGCTGAGGGAAAACACGTGTAGCTATGTTCTTATTTGTGAAGTTGATATTCCACATTTGTTCTTTTCATAAAAGATCATGAATAGATGTGAGGATGTTTGTTTCTGCAGGACGAGTGTTGAACAGGTTTTCCAAAGACATCGGTCAGCTGGACTCACTTCTGCCGCTGACGTTTGTGGACTTCATTCAGGTTAGAAGTCACCTTCACATATGTATTATTATATTAATGTTTTAATAATTCTTTCAATTTCATTTTTATTATTTTTTCAAATGAAAAGGTTTTCAAATAACCTGACTAGTTTGTATTGAGCAACAAAAACTCCAAGATGCAGAATTTAACCTTTTTTTGTTTGTCTTATAGTGAGATTGTCTCCATGTGCTATTATTTCTGTCATGGACTTCCTGTCTTTATTCTGTTGTTATTTTGATGCAGCAGAAGTTTTTTTCTGAGGCTTAAAAACAGTAAATGTGCTTTTAATGACACTTGCTGTTATATCAGCAGCAAAGTGAGAGTCATGTTAGTTTACCTTAAATGGAAAATACTTTACGCTGGAATTCCCTTTTAGGATTTATTCAACAGAAGGTTGAGCTTTATTTTGAAAGGCTCCGTTGTCTGCAGGTGTTCCTGCAGGTCCTGGGCGTCATCGCCGTGGCCGCCTCCGTGATCCCGTGGATCCTGATCCCCGTGCTCCCCCTGCTGTTGGTCTTCATCTTCCTGCGGAGATACTTCCTCAAAACGTCCAGAGAGATCAAACGGCTGGAGGGCACCAGTAAGCCCACACACCCCCCTATGATGATGATCGGCCTGCATCTGCCCCCTCCTTACCTCCTCTTTCTGTCCCGCAGCTCGGAGTCCGGTCTTCTCCCACCTGTCCTCGTCCCTGCAGGGCCTCTGGACCATCCGGGCCTTTGGCGCCGAGGAGCGTTTCCAGAAAGCCTTCGACGCCCATCAGGACCTGCACTCAGGTGTGGACTCACCCCTCGTGGGTTCAGAGTGAGGCCGCCTCTCTGAGACTTTGTGATTCTGCACAGGAGCATGGTTCCTCTTCATCACCACGTCCCGCTGGCTTGCCGTCTGGCTCGATGGGATCTGCGCCATCTTCATCACCTTCACCACCTTTGGCGTCCTGCTGCTCCGAAACCGTAAGAAACACTGCTGGTCTCCACCAGGGGGCGCCACAGCTTCTCCTGAGCACCATCTTTCTGTTTCCTCCTCAGAACTGGACGCGGGTTCTGTCGGGTTGGCTCTGACCTACGCCGTCACGCTGATGGGCATGTTCCAGTGGGGCGTGAGGCAGAGCGCCGAGGTGGAGAACATGGTGAGGAGCAGCGCAGACGGCTGCGCAAACATCTGCAACTGCAGACGTTTGACTCCGCCTCTGTGTGCAGATGATCTCTGTGGAACGAGTGGTGGAGTACTCCGATCTCCAGAGCGAGGCACCCTGGGAAACGCAGAAGCGGCCTCCTCCCGATTGGCCGAGTAAAGGTTTGGTGACCTTTGACCAGGTCAGCTTCACCTACAGTGAGGACAGCCAGCCGGTGCTGCACAACCTCAAAGCCGTGTTCCGACCCCAGGAGAAGGTCAGGAACCTCCTGGACTTCACAGCATTTTCACCCAAAACTTTCTTCCCCAGAACCACTTCCTCTGGTTTCACAGTAAAAGCTTCTAGATGAATCCCAGAATAAACTAAACCTAAAAAAACACATTCCTCAATATTTATTTTGATGTTTAAAAATCTGATATCAGCTGAAGTCCAACATGACGCGTTCCTCCTTCTCACAGATGGACGCGTCTGCAGGATCTGACATCCGTTTGTGTTTCAGGTCGGCATCGTGGGAAGAACCGGCGCCGGGAAAAGTTCTCTGGTTTCGGCTCTGTTCCGCCTGGCAGAAACCTCAGGGGAAGATCTACATCGACGGCAATCGTCACGTCTGAGATCGGCTTCACGACCTGCGCCAGAAGATGTCATCATCCCCCAGGTGACTCGCATCACTTCACTTCCTGATCCAAAAAGGAGGCGCTCTTATTTTGGAAAGGCTGCACACTTTTTTTCCCCTAGATTTTTTCAAAAACTTTATGATGCATAAAAAGGAAACAAAAATGTATAAAAAACTTGAAGTCTGAGGAACAGAGGATTCATCTGTTAATTTGTGGTTTGATTTGTAATCTGAGATTAGAATATAATCTGGAGTTTCACTTTGTTTTGAAGGGAGAAGAAGGAAAATCAAAAAGTTTAACACAATAAAAAAATAAGAGTCTTAGGGTTAAACCAACAGGTTTTTCATAGTGGTGTGTAATCCACCAACGATTAAGATTTACATCTGGGGAATATACAACATGTATAAAGTCTTTGAATTAATGTAGAAATTACATTTTTTTAAAGAAATTCCAAAATAAAAGCTTCTGTCTCCAGGACCCGGTTCTGTTCACGGGAACAATGAGGAAGACAACCTGGATCCTTTCCACCAACACTCAGATGAAGCTCTGTGGAACGCTCTAGACGAGGTCAGTGACGGTTCTGCCCCCTTTCCTCCTGTCCTGTGGGCGGAGTCAAAGCTGAGCTCCACCCTGCAGGTGCAGCTGAAGTCTGCGGTGGAGAGCTGCCCCAGAAGCTGGAGACGCAGCTGGCCGAGTCCGGCTCCAACTTCAGCGTGGGTCAGAGGCAGCTGGTGTGTTTGGCCAGAGCCATCTTGAGGAAGAACCGCATCCTCATCATCGACGAGGCCACGGCCAACGTGGACCCGAGGTGCAGCGGGACTCCGGCTCCATTTGTCCAAACGCGCCCCACCTGCTCCTCACCGTTAGCAGCTCTGTGTCCCCCGCAGGACGGACGAGCTGAATCCAGAAAACCATCCGGGAGAAGTTCAGAGAGTGCACGGTGCTCACCATCGCTCACCGCCTCAACACCATCATCGACAGCGACCGCATACTGGTGAGCGCCGGCCCATCCAAACGGCACCACACGACTCATAAAATTCTGTACTTTAGGCTTCCTTCCTATTTTCCAGAACCATCATAGAGTTCTTTCTTTTTTTCCGTCAAAGTTTCTTCTTTCATTTCATCTTTAAGAGTCAGAAAGTGAGAATCTGATGGACCGAATCAACAGAAATCTGGTTCATTTATCTGTAAATTGTTGCTAAATTCCTTGAAACTGTGTGTTTGGACTTCCAGCTAAGCTGTTAATGATTGAAGACGTAGGTGGACATCTTCATCACTCCTCCAGAGAACCTGGAGGTGAAGAGAGCGCCTCAGTCTGGGATTTGAACCTGCGTTGCTTAAGGGCAGAAATCCCCCAGCACACGACATCCATAACATCAAATGAAAACAGGAAGAAGAGCTGAAATGACTCAAAAGTTGAACGTTTTCTTCCAAACCTCCAGTCCGTTCCACATCTGAGGCTCACAGTGCTGGATTGTGTCTCGCTGTGGGTCTTTGGTTCTGACCTCAGGATCTCCAGCAGACCTGAGGAATCTTGGAGGATCAGAAACTAAAAGCAGTTCTGATCAAAATCATGACGTCACCCATTAGTTGAAGTGAGAACGCAGAATGTTGAGGTCTATATCTGCCAATCTAGTGAGCAGTGAGGCTTTTTGCAGAGACTTATGGGAAATTTCCAGGACTCTGGTAGATTGGAGCTCCTCCCCTTATATGGCACTAAACAGTGGCAGACAGACAGACAGACGGACTACATTACAAATACAGTGTCATGAGTACACAAGTTGAGGTACAGTATATAGTTAATAAAAGATAAATTAATTAAAAAGGATAATAATTAATACCAGAATAAAATCATAACTAATATATACCACACCATAAAAACATTAGTTACTATGACAAATAAAAAGACAGTCCCTCCAGTGTTTCCATAAATTTGACTGGAAGTGTATGGCACTAAATCTAATGTTACTTCTAGCCAAGATGAGAGTATTCTCTGAAGTATTTAACCCTTGTGCTATTCTAGGCACTCTAACATTGGGAGTTGGGTCATCTAGACCCTACAAGACGCTGAACCTTTTTTCTTCAATGATTTGTGATCTTCACTGGTGTCCATGGATTACATGAAGTCCTCTCCACCTTTATCCACCTTTGTCATGGTAGAGAGAACACGTCAATGGAAGGGTGGGGTCATAGGATAGCACAAGGGTTAATCTGCAGATAAACCTGGACATGAGTGAGTCCATGCTAGTCCAGAGAGTGTTAACTCTGAGAGAAATGAACAGCTCACTGGAACTCACGGTTTGGCGTATTTCAAAGCTCTTAGAGCATCATTGCCACCTGCAGCTTTCTCATACTGGCACTTTTATAGTTGGTCCCAAGATGAGCTGTATACAGAGGAGTACAAATGCTCTAAATAATGTCACCATGACTCCTTCTGCACACATACCAAACTTTCAAGAAAGAGTGTTGGCTTGGTCAAACACCACACTGTCTGCAGATACCTGCGTCATCTGACAAGTCTTCTGCAATGACATGCCCAAGATACTTGACCTTATTAGTACACACAAGCACAGCATTTGATGGGTGAAAATCAGGGAATTTTTGGTTTTTGTCTTCTTTTGTCTGAGAAATCATAATCAGACTTTTTTGTGCAATAAATATTATCAAGCCCATAAGCTGAACAAATGCTAAGCAGTTGTTGAAGACCAGCAGTGCTTGGACTCAACACAACTAGATCATCAGCATACATCAAATGGTTGATAATGAAATATAAATACAAATAGAAAGGAAACAGAATAGGAGACAGAATGCCCTCGTGTCTCACCTCGTTGGTGGACTTAGGAGAACTCAGACACAGTTTTTGGAATTGAACCAAACAGTGTCAGTAAAAGCAGGGATTGGAACCCACAACCAAGCATCCCAGAACAGCATTAGTGTTCCTCACAGCTCCATGACTGCATCCATTCAACCTCATTGAGCCAGTTTGGTTCTAACGTCTCTACAAAACTGCAGATTTCAATGAGACACAAATAAAAAGGAGGAATTTCTCTCATTCAAACTGAACTAAAGGAGGATTTTAATGACATGAATGTTTACATTTTCCTCAGAAGAGTTGATCTCATGTCTGCATAACATATGAAATGCCTCCATGATACCAGATGTCTTCCTCACATTTAGCCCCTCCCTCTAAGGGAACCACCATGACATGTTTCTATGTGGACTTGAACCCACAACCTCTCAGTCTGGAGTCGTTCATTCCTCCATTCAGGATGTCACTGATGGATCACAGACTTCTATCTTCTACAGAAAGTTTCTGTTTAGATTTTGTTTCTCTCATTTTCTAGAAATAGGAGTCGATCTGCTGCTGTGATGCAGACAGAGAGGCTCAGTGGAAGAATGTCCCTCCCTGAAGGAGACGTGTGAAGGTTCAAATCCCACCAAGAACCTTTGTTGATAAACTCAGCAGTTTTTCTAGAGTGCAGATCATCTTCATCTTAAATCAGAGACGAGCTGCAGCACTGAAGCAGACAAAGCAGCTCAGTGGAAATGACTTGAACTCATAGACACAAGGTTGAGGGTTCAAATCCCACTTAGTGTCTTTGTAGTTTTCTTCAGAGTGTAGAACATCTTCACTTCAAAGGAGAGACAAACAGCTGCTCTGCTGCAGACAGAACAGCTCAGTGGTAATGACTTGATCTTTGGAGCAGAAGACTGAGGGTTCAATTCCCACTGGAGAGCTTTCTAAATAAACTAACAGTTTTTTCAGAGTCTGGAACGTCTTCACCTCATAAGAACAATGAGCTGCTGTTCTGCTGCAGACATGAGAGCTCAGTGGATAAACATCAGACAATCAAAGCAAAAGGTTGAGGGTTCAAATCCTGCTGTGTCTCTGTAAATAAACTGATAGTTTTTCCACAATGTAGAACGTCTTCACCTCATTAGAACGACGAGCTGCTGTTCTAGTCTAGGTGGAATAGCTCAGTGGTAGAGAAGAGGGTATTAACAATAAGATGAGTGCAGGTTCAATTCCCAATTTGTGACAGAGGCAGTAACTTACCTCTGTCAGATTGAAGATAAATCTAAGTCAGTGTAGTTAGGAAAGGTTAAGGAAATGGGATAAAGGAGCAGATGCTAGAAAAGGTTGTAGGATAGAGAAGAATAGAACAGATCAGGTGAAGGAGAGGGACAGGAGGAGGAAGGAAGAGAGGCTGGTCACAGAAAAAAAAATGAAGGAACAAAAGAAGGATGTAGCCAGCCTCTCAGGGGGAGGATGAGTGGACAGAGGGTGACAGGAGAGCTTATAAAACATTAAATTATGCAGTTCTTAACATAACAATCTTTAGCAATTGTTGTGGGACTTAAGGGAGGGCATGAATCTATTTCAGAACATCTTTATGTAATCCTTTCAGATATTATAACTACCACCCTGTCTGCCCTAGCCCCTTTTTCTTACCTCCACCCCCATGCTCCCATTGGAGACTGGCCACGTTTGTTTTCAACCTCTTCTTGACCTCCTTTTTGTGGCCAGTCTCCACCCACCCACCCACCACTGACCTTCCTCCCTGACCTCTGACCCGGACTGCACTATCTTCACCTAACCTCCTCCTGACTTTTCTATTAATCCCATCATACATTCTTCTCTTTAATCATGTTAAGTCTTTCTTATTTCTATCTGACAGAGGTAAGTTACTGCCTCTGTCACAAACATGGAATTGAACCTGCACCCTCCCACTTTAATACCCTCTTCTCTACCACTGAGCTATTCTACCTAGACTAGAACAGCAGCTCATCGTTCTTTTGAGGTGAAGACGTTCTACATTGTGGAAAAACTATTAGTTTATATACAAAGACACAGCAGGATTTGAACCCTCAACCTTTTGCTTTGATGGTCTGATGTTTTTCCACTGAGCTCTCATGTCTGCAGCAGAACAGCAGCTCATTGATCTTATGAGGTGAAGACGTTCCAGACTCTGAAAAAACTGTTAGTTTATTTAGAAAGATGTTCAGTGGGAATTGAACCCTCAGTCTTCTGCTCAAAGGATCAAGTCATTACCACTGAGCTGTTCTGTCTGCAGCAGAGCAGCTGCTCGTCTCTCTTTTGAAGTGAAGATGTTCTACACTCTGAAGAAAACTACAAAGACACTAAGTGGGATTTGAACCCTCAACCTCGTGTCTATGAGTTCAAGTCATTTCCACTGAGCTGCTTTGTCTGCTTCAGTGCTGCAGCTCGTCTCTGATTTAAGATGAAGATGATCTACACTCTAGAAAAAACTGCTGAGTTTATCAACAAATGTCCTTGGTGGGATTTGAACCCTCACACTTCCATTTTAGTGGTCAGACGTGTTTCCACTGAGCCACTCTGTCTGCACCACAGCAGCAGATCCTCGTTCAGATGAAGGGAGGAAACTCAGACATGAACGTCATCCACCAGTCATCTTAGTGGCTGAACAGCAGCGTGAAGATGAAGGTCTGATGAAGACAATCATTAGATCAACATCCTCCTCTTCATCAAACTAGATTGAAATTCTAAAGATCTTCATCAGTTTAGTGGTTTGCTAGATCTTCATCAGTTTAGTGGTTTGCTAGATCTTCATCAGTTTAGTGGTTTGCTAGATCTTCATCAGTTTAGTGGTTTGCTAGATCTTCATCAGTTTAGTGGTTTGCTAGATCTTCATCAGTTTAGTGGTTTGCTAGATCTTCATCAGTTTAGTGGTTTGCTAGATCTTCATCAGTTTTTCAAGCAGGAAAAGGTTCATTAGTGAAAATGTTTCAACCTTTATTTCAAACTTTTATTGGTTTATTGGAGCAGAAATCAAATATTTATGACAAAGATGTTTATTGAGAGAAATAAGAGACTCTCAGAAAAACAACTTTATTAGTCAGTTGGATGCTGGTGTCTGTTGCAGGTTCTGGATGCCGGTCGGATCCGGGCCTTTGCAGAACCCTTGGTGCTGCTGCAGGATCCAGACGGCATCTTCTTCAAGATGGTTCAGCAGACGGGCAAACAGGAAGCTGCAGCTTTACATGAAGCAGCCAAACAGGTCAGTTCCACAGGAGACACCTCAGAGGATCCAGCAAAGTTCTGGCAGAACCAAACCGGGCCTTTCCTCCTGCAGGCTTACAACAGCAGCCAACGTCCCGCCGCGCCGGCCAACGGACACGCAGAGACGGCGGACGGTCACCTGGTCATCTTTGAAACGGCTCTGTGAGCTCAGACACGCTGCTGCCTCAGAACCGAGGAGTCCGGCCCGAGCGGGTCCAGCCTCTGATGGAAGCACTTACCTGCTGGTGGGACGCTGTACCACAGCCAGCATTGAACGCCAGCCCGAGAGAGGAAGAGAGCTGAGGAGTTCTCCTCTTCCTCACAGGCGAGCGTAGATGAGAGGATGAAGAGTTTGTTTCTGTAAATACTTTGCTGAACTAAACAAACTTTTCAGTTTTTGGACTTCTGTGTGTTTTTGAAGCAGCTGAAGACTCAAAAACTCTTCATACAAATATTTATAAAAAACCTCCAAATAAATTAGACTTTCAAGAATTTTTTCCATCTTTGTGTTTCATTAAAAACATTTGAATCATGAGTTCATTTCACTGAAAGCCGTTTCTGGAGCGTGAAATCCGTCAGTTTGGAGGCTCCGCCTTGTTCCCGCCTCACCTGTGTTCAGAGTCTGCAGCCCATCAGGACGGCTCTGCTCTCTGTGCTGCCTTCAAGGAGATCAGGAAAACCTGGTTTTAGTTCCCCCTAAACGGGAGAGGGTTGGAGCGTTTCCTTCAGGGGGTGGGGTTTCCCCTCACCTGTCTGGCGGCCTCCAGCAGGGCTGCTGCCTCCGCCCGGCCCGTCTGCTGCACCAGCTTGTACAGAGCTCCCTCTTTGTTCTGCAGCAGGGTGAAGGGTCGGTCTAATTCCTGGATGGAGCCACTGTCCAGCACCTTGGTACCAACCAAAAGCATCAATTTAGCACCAAAGTGGGCGGAGTTTGAGCTGGACAAGCTGCAGTGGGAGGAGTCACCAGTATGCGGTTGCTGTCGATGATGGTGTTGAGGCAGTGAGCAATGGTGATCACGGTGCACGCTCTGAATTTCTCCCGGATGGTTTTCTGGATCAACTCGTCCGTCCTGAAACCAAGAAAAAAACAATCATGAGCATAAAATCACAGGAATCACTGGTTAAGACCACGCCCTCTTTAGAAAATACATCAGAATGAGGCCCCGCTACACACGATGAGCCCAGAATATACCTGAAAAAAGGTTTTATACTTTAGAAATAATTGCATTATGTTACATTTTCCATAAAAATACTAATTAAATAAGTTTTATAAATGTTTTGTAAACTTTAAATCCCATTAATGCTGCTTTTAATAGTAAAGTAGTGACGGGCAACAAGATGAAACTTTGTGGCCTGAGTTTAAGAAACAGTGACCTCTGGTGGCCAATTGACGCCATAACATGAGAAAGAAACTGAAACATGTTGGATCAAAATTAAACAATGAAGCTAAAAATATTGAAAAACTAGATTTTCTATAAGGAAGTGTAAATGCTGGAAGAAAAAAAAACGCATTTAGAAATCAGAAACAATTAATGAAACCCTCAGAAATTTTACCAAAACCCAAAAGAAATCAAATTAAAGCATAATGTCCCGGATGTGAATAAAAATTCAGTTTAAAGAATTTTTAAAAACTGTTATAAAAATTCAAATAAAAGTTAATTATACTAAAATGCTATAGAAACTATTAAAACAGCTTAAATAAAAGTTTTTTTTAAATACAGATCAGTTCAGAAAATGAATACATAATGCTAGAAAATGTTAAAAATCTTTTTAAATAAATATATAAAATTACAGTGTGTTACATTTTTTTAATCATAGTGTTGTCATCATAGGGTATTATTTTAAATTTAAATTTATCTAATCAGTAAAATACATAAACATCTAAAATCTTTGAAAACTGTTGGACGTGTAGAAGAGTACAGGAGCCTTGTGGAGTGTTTTGTCAGGTGGTCTGGGCAAAATGACCTGCAGCTGAAAGTGGTCAAGACAAAGGAGATGGTGACAGACTTCAGTAGGAGAAAGTCCCCGCCCTCCCCACTCTGTATCAGTGGGATGGATGTAGAAATGGTCTCATTCTACAAGTTCCTGGGCGTCCATCTGGACAATAAACTGGAGTGGTCCACAAATACTGAGGCGCTCTTCAAGAAGGGCATGAGTGGACTTTACTTCCTGAGGAGACTCAGGTCCTTCAATGTTTGCAGCAGGATGCTCCACATGTTTTACCAGTCTGTCATGGCGAGCACCATCTTCTTTGCAGTGGGGGGCTGGCGTCAAAGCAAAGGATGCCAACAGACTGGATAAACTATTCAAAAAAGCAGGGTCTGTCATTGGCTTCAAGCTTGCCAATCTGGAGGAGGTGGTGGGGGACAGACTACTGGCTAAACTGGGGACCATCATGGACAATCCCTCCCATCCTCTCTACAACGGAGTGGACGAACTGAGAAGCAGCTTTAGCAGCAGACTTGTACACCCCCGCTGTGCAAAGGAACGGTACAGGAAGTCATTCCTGCCATCAGCCATCAGACTCTACCATTCATCTGGCAGCCATGGGTGTGCATGTAAATAAGAGTTTGGAGAGTTTTCCCTGTTGCCAGATGCCTGTTCTTTCCAATGTATTTTATTTTATTTTATTTTATGGCGCTGCTACTAAAACTGAATTTCCCTAAGGAGAATAATAAAGTTGATCTTTATCCAAGTCTTTCCGAGTCTTGTTATCCATTCATTTTCAATGAGCATCAAACTGTAGTCCTGAACAATGATTCAGTGAGTGAGCCCCCTAGTGGTGATGTGAGGAACTGCATCTGGGTGTGCCCCTCACCTCGTGTCCACGTTGGCCGTGGCCTCGTCGATGATGAGGATGCGGTTCTTCCTCAAGATGGCTCTGGCCAAACACACCAGCTGCCTCTGACCCACGCTGAAGTTGGAGCCGGACTCGGCCAGAACCGTCTCCAGCTTCTGGGGCAGCTCCTCCACCGCAGACTTCAGCTGCACCTGCAGGGTGGAGCACAGAGATGAAGCCCCCCGCCTCAGTTCTGCGGCCGTGTGGGGAAGAAGAGGGTACTCGCCTCCTGGAGGGCCTGCCACAGAGCTTCATCGGTGTGCTGGCTGAACGGGTCCAGGTTCTTCCTCACAGCAGCGTTCAGCTGATACTTCTGTACTCACTATTATAACAGGATTTTATTCCAGCAGGGGCTTCACCTTCACTCGGTTAATGGGGTGGAGGATGCCTCGGTTAATGGGGTGGAGGATGCCTCCAGGTTTCCCGGTCTGCTTCACTCTCCAGCTTTGTGTACTCCACCACCCTCTCCACGACAATCTGGAAACACAAGATTACTTTTTTATCTAAAACGCTCCGAGTGAGTTCATCGAGTCTCAAAATCAACTTTTCTCTGGTCCAATTAGAGCCGTCCAGGTGGAGAAGTTTACCAGGTTCCAACCATTTTGATGTTTTACCAAAGCCGGACTTTCAGGACCAGAACGCAAGGATTATGTTCTGATCAGAAATAGACAGACAGATTTACATAGTCCAAATGTTCTATGTGTTCACTGCGTTGGCTACTTTGAAACAAACTTTTTCTTCATTAGATGGACACAGCTAAATTCCCTTTTCAATCGTATCCTCTAGTCTAAACACTCGTGTTTGTGGTGATTGGAAAGATTTTAATATGAAAAGATGGTAAAACTGAAAGATTGAGTTTAAAGAAGGTAAATGTAATCATAAATAATGCGTTAAACAGATCAATTTAGTGTCAGACTCGTAGCTATGAACTCTCCATAAATTCTGTTCAATTATTTTGAAAATTCCTCCAGTGTTTTATTTTGAACTTAGAACCCAGCTTCCTGTCCCTGCACGATCTGCTCTGTGTTGAATTGATAAGCCGCTCAGACGTCTAGCAAAAGTAAAAACTGACATTTTCTCAAATATGAACCATATTTAATTTTGTTAAATTGATTGAGAGACAATTCTCAGAGACATGACATCACTGAGTGGATGACATCACTGAGTGGATGACATCACATGACATCATGTCATGTGATATCAAGCAGAGGACATCATGATGTCGTGTGACATCATTTGACATCAATTGATGTCATGTGATGTCATCCATCCAGTCTGTGACATCAATGATGATGTCAGTAAAATTCTCTACATATAGCCCATCGTATGTAACTGCTGCAATTGTAGCACAAACCAAGATTCTATGGTTTATACTATAATATTATCATAATATTGTGAATCAAACGATTATGATGAACAAAACTGAGATGGATCAAGATTTTTTCAATGTCCTTGAAGATCTAGATTTCACTGAATTCCTGGACTCTGTAACTGCTCCTGCCCCTGACAACATGACTGACACCCTTGTTGAAAATACTGACAACCTTTTCAACCAAAATCCAGGAGCATCATTAAACTCCCAAACTTCTGGAGCTTTGGAGACAAATGTTCAAGCAGAGACTGGAAAGTCACTCAAAAGAGGCAGAGATGATTCTTTCAAAGTTCCAGATCATCAACCCAAACGACTCAGACAAGAAGCTAACCAAAATCCTGAGTCTGTCAGTCGCTACCAGTTACCTAGCGTGTCTGAAGAGCTGGCCCCCCTCTCAACATGGCTGACTCTAGGCTCTGTCAGACAAAACTTAGGTTATAGGAGAAGACGTGACACCTCTACTGCACGGGTTTCTGAAGAGGCAACTAAAACCAAAGAGGAACTCGAGCAGAAAAAGAGGAGAAAACACTCTGAGATGGGACCAGATTTGACAAAGGTACCCACAGAATCTCTGGTCTTATGGCAGCCTCATCCACAACCCCCAGCTCCCCCCGTCCATGAATCTGTTTCACAGAATGTCTCTGCAGACAAACATTTAGAAAAACTACTGGAGTCTGTAACTCCTGCTGCCCCTGAGGACCTATTTGACATTCTGGAAATAAAGACTGATAACTTTATTCATGAAAGTCCAGGAGCATCATTGGACTCCCAAACTTCTGGAGCTTTTGAGAAGAATCTTCAAGCAGAGACTGGAAAGTCACTCAAAAGAGGCAGAGATGATTCTTTCAAAGTTCCAGATTATCAACCCAAACGGCTCAGACAAGAGGAAAACAAGAACCCTGAACCTTTCATTCAGGACCAAATATCTCACGTACCTTCAATGTCTGAACCAGTTCCCTCAATCTCTCAAGAGATGAGCACGACTCTACAAGAGATTCCAGAAAACTGGACTGTTAGGAGCACAGACAACAATTATTACCCACAAGGCTTTGAAGAGGCAGCTAACACCAATGTTGGATCTGAACTGACAGAGAGGAGAGAACAGTTTGAGATGGAACGAAATGTTGAGGAAGAACCAGAAGAGTCTTCCTCTTCATGGCAGGAAGAACCATCACTACCTCAGCTCCTCAGAGAATGTATTTCAGATTTCTGTGATGGCCTCTATTTTGAGGATTTACTGAATTACGTCAACTAAAGATTTAAAAGAAAATTCAAAAATATTGTAGAACTCCAAAAAAAAACAAAAAAAAAAACAAAAGATGTAAATACAAAAAAGCAGATATTACAAATTAACATTATTGTTCATTGGTCAAAAGTTTTAGTTTTTATTTTTTTAATTCAAGTTTTAATGTAAAATTTATTTTCTTTAATTTTACTATCTGTTTTTTCATCCTAATTTGACCCATAAATCAAATTAGGAAATGATGATAAACAGTTAAACACCTATTTTTTTAAACGTTATGTTTATTTTCATTGATTTATTT
Source organism: Oryzias curvinotus (assembly GCA_023969325.1). Taxonomy (NCBI): domain Eukaryota; kingdom Metazoa; phylum Chordata; class Actinopteri; order Beloniformes; family Adrianichthyidae; genus Oryzias; species Oryzias curvinotus. Next base: position 3,930,472 of record CM043707.1, on the reverse strand, counting down.
TTGTTTGGGTAGTTAAAGGGTTAAAGGTATTTACAATAGATTGTTGGAAAATTGAAAATGTTAAAAATATTGGGTGAACAAAGAATGTTCACATCACTGTAGTATGATGGTATGGGGGAGGAATGAACTATGGTGGCTGGGCGCTCCCTCAGAGATAGGGGGAGGAGCTCGGTCACCGGGAGAGAGCTAGGAGTAGAGCCGCTGCTCCTCCTCCTTAAGAGGAGCCAGTGGAGGAGGCTCAAGCTCCTGGTCTGGATTCCTCCTGAACACAGAGGTGTTCCAGGCAGGTGCAGAAATAGTTTTTGTGTTGTTTTGTTCATTAGTGGGTTCTCTCCGGGTGCTCCGGCTTTCCCTAGATTCTAAAAAAGACTTTTTTTTTAAGTGAATTGGGCATCATTGCTTAGACTGCTGCCCCCATGACCCTAAGATGAATGATGGATGGATGGATGGAAGTGTTTTTTCTGCACAAATGCCTCTATGTGCAGAAATAGTTTTTGTTTTGTTTTGTTCATTATTGGGTTCTCTCCGGGTGCTCCGGCTTTCCCTAGATTCTAAAAAAGACTTTTTTTTAAAGTGAATTAGAGGCTAAACAATATGGTCAGTGACTGCTGTGGGTCATGACAATATTAACAATAAAAAAAAAATGCACAAATCGATTCTAAAATAAATAAATAAATGCAAAAATACATAAATACATAACAATAAATAAATATCAGTCACCAAAATCTATAGATTATAAACCAAATTCATGATTGGCAGTCCTGTGGGTTTTCTCCGAGGTCTTCGGTTTCCCCACAGTCATTGTTAGTGATTGGCTAGTGACTGATAAATATCCCCTCCCTGAATCGCCACCTTATCGTGGTGGAGGGGTTTGCGTGCCCGAATGATCCCAGGAGCCGGTAGACGGGTGGTGTTTTCCACCTCAAACTGGTCCTGGGAGACGGGCCAGACTAAGGGCGATTCAAACAAAAACCTTTCCATTACTAGATCCACTTACTCCCCCCAATAAGAGGTACCAGTGCCCCACCCTGGAGACAGACTAGTCAGTTCTTGTCTGGAGGCTTTTAATTGCTCTGTGGGGCAGTGGACAGTGGGGCAGTGGACAGTGGAGCAGTGGACAGTGGGGCAGTAGACAGCAGGCATGTTGTCCTGAAGGCCCCCAAAGCAAAGGAACTTTTTCTGTAGTTCCTCTTGTGGCTTTGGTTGGTTGTTGGTGATAGATGTTGGAGCTGGACGAGTGACGGTGGGACACTGGCTTTATCCACCTCTGGTTAGACGCTTCACGGTGGATCAGTCAATCATCTGTCTCCAATGAGTAACCAGAGAATAAAACAAAGAAGTCCTTCCCCGTGTCTTTGTGGCAGATGAGGCCACTTCCCACTGCAGAGAAACTCCATGCAGTCACTCCCTGGACACCTCCTTTCCCAATAGAGGAGCATCTTTAACTACGACCTATCCCCAGCCTCCTGCTTGTGAAGAATGTCTTCTGGATGCTCTCTGCACAGTAGGGTCTGTGTTGGTGCCTGACTGAGGATCCAGAGCAGAGTGTGAAGTTCTGGTGTTCTGCACAGCTTCATCAGGTCCTCAGCACCACAGGAACCTGCAGAGATGAGGCTGTGGTAACTGAAGACGAGCCGCTGCACAGGATAAAATAGGTTGCTGCCAACAGAGAGGCTCTCCAGCTGAGAGACTCCTTCATGATCCACTTCCTGCAGAGGGAGCAGACCCATGGCAGCTCCAGAATCCTGTTTTCTGTCCTCCAAGGACTGAACCACAACGGCTCTTTTGAGAGCCACCCACAAAACCTTGAAGAGCTTGATTCTCTCTGTTTCACAGTTTTTACTCAAAAATTTTAAAGTACTACATTAGTTGAAAAGGTAAGAGATTATACATTTGGAATGGAGCAGAACTGCCCTGTTCCTCCTAAAATCACACTGCTATAGGTGCAGGACGCTGCTCATCGATATGTATTACTGGGTTGGCCGTCCCATGACTTCACCCCTCCCAAAGTTAAGTTAAGTGTGCCAACTATACCCCAAGATTTTATTAACAGCCTTGTAGCTCAGTCACCAGTGAATTTTATTTGGGTTTTATAAAGATTGACTTTTATCCTTTTTGCATGGCTGTGTGTACTTTTGAATCTATTTGTGGGTTTGTCTTTGTTTTTATTAAATGCTTACTGGTGGCTTGGAGTGTGGGCCTGCTCATGTGAAGGACTTTAGGCTGGGACAAACGGCAAAGTGGACTTGGACTCTAAGCGTCACAAGGGCAACCATCACCACCGTTCTCCTCAATATTCCTGATGCGTTGGCTTCAAATGTCATCCTTGTTTCTTATTTTTTATCTTTCCTGTTTTTTTAAATCATTTATTAAATCTTTTATTAAAACATTTGAACTACAAAGGATTTTCCTGTTTCTGGAGCAAACTCCCCAGCGGATCCCTAAATTTTGGAAGTTCTGGGGCTTCTCCCTCACCCCTCTGACATGTCCTGACTTAGTTTGTTCTCCTGGACCTGTTTATCGTGCTTCATCCCAGAACTTATTTTAGCTCTGTATAGGATTACCTGTGGATGGCCATTGTGGATGATCTGCTGCCAGTCTTCCTCATACTGCAGCCGCTCTCATCTCTTTCTGGATCCTGCTGTTTCTCTTCCTTTTGGAAGCTACAGAAGTTCCTCAAATTCTTGTGATCCAGCTGAGTTTCCTATTCTTCCTTTTCCAAATGTAACTTCTTGTTCTTCTGTCTAGATCTGAGACTGACTGAGACTGAATTGACTGAACTCAAAAAATGATTTATTTTTACTGAAGCAAATGATTAAGTCAGATCAAAGTAAAAAAAAAAAGTATCAATAAACATCCATACGTGGTCTTATCCCCCTTACGGTGGAAAAAGTATTAAATCAAATCAAATCAAACTTTATTTATAAATTAGCGCTTATCATGCATTTTGTGCAGCTCAAAGCGCATTAACATTAAAAACAAAAAACACACAACATTACAGTAAAAACCCAACCCACCCTTCACCCTTCCCACTCCCCTCCGTTAAAACACATGACCCTTGGCCCCCACGTACAAAGAATAATGACTATGTAACTTTAAATAAAAAAAAATAAATAAGCAAACAAACAAACAAGTATGGCTTGGCTCTGCTGTGAGGATACAGCATATGGGAATCCTTTCATACCAGGAGACAGCCTGGCCATCGGAACATCGCCACAGCGCCCACCCAGACTGGGACAACACTGGGGTTCACTTCACAGCCGTGAAGCTGCAAAGTTAGACCCCAGCCGCCCCAGCAAGGGCAAGAACTGCAGCAACAACCGCTGACCAAGCCGGCAAGCCCCGGAGGAAAAGATCCCCACAAGAAACAAGAAACACTGGGGCTAAAATCATGATAAGAAGCTAAAATTAAAAACATAAGATGTATATAAAAACATCAAATTGAGAATAAGATGGACGAAATGAAAATAAATACATAAAATAGCCTATACTAAAACTAATAGAACAAATTGGCAGTTAAAATCAACTAAAAGCTAAATTAAAAAGGTGGGTCTTGAGCCTCTTCTTAAAAAACCTCTACAGTCTCTGTGGCCCTGAGGTTCTCCGGCAGGCCGTTCCACAGGCGAGGACCATAATGGCAGAACGAAGCCTCACCATGAGTTTTGGTCCTTACTTTAGGAACAACTAAGAGGCCAGCACCGGAGGACCTCAGGGTCCGCGAGGGCTCATATTTTAAAAGAATATCATTTAAATAAGAGGACCCAAGACCATAAAAACATTTATAAACCATTAAAAGAATTTTAAAATCAATCCTGAAACGCACATTATCTAAGCTTCTTCATCCACTAAATTATCTTCAAATGGACACATCATGCTCACATAACCTGCTTTTTCAAATACCCCCTGGACTGGCGGCTGGCCTACTGGTAAACAACAACACAATAATAAAAGGAATGTTGGCAAAAAGCTAATGTAGCTCCTGACCTGGTTTGTTTGGACTGAGCAGGGCTGCAGAGCAAGAGAAACTGAACCTGAAGAACAGCAGCATCCCCAATGGACCAAACGCCACAGAGGAGCTGCATCTGAACCTCTACCTGGGCGTTTATGGTTAGAAGTCACCTACATACATACACATATACATCTCTATTTTATTTTGTGCTGCACAATCTCAAAGCCGCGTTCTGACCCCAGGAGAAGGTCAGGAACCTCCTTCACTTCACAGCAGTTTCACCCAACACCTTCTACCCCAGAACCACTTCCTCTGGTTTTCACAGTAAAAGTTCATAGAGGGCAGAACCTCAAGGGAAGACCTACATCGACGGCATCGTCACGTCTGAGATCAGCCTTCACGACCTGCGCCAGAAGATGTCAATCATCCCCCAGGTGACCCGCATCACTTCACTTCCTGTTCCAAGAAGGAGGCGCTCTTATTTTGGAAGCGCTGCCTCACTGTTTTTTTAGAGATTTCTTCAAAAACTTTATTGATGCATAAAAAGGAAACAACAATGTATAAAAAACTGAAGTCTGAGGAAGAGAGGATGGATCTGTTAATTTGTGGTTTCCTTTGTAATCTGAGATTAGAATAATAATCTGGAGTTATATATATATATATATATATATATATATATATATATATATATATATATATATATATATATATATATATATATATATATATATATATATATATATATATAAAACGCCCCTCTCACCCTCCACGGGTGGTTTCTCCTCCAAGCTTGGGTCCTCTACCAGAGGCCTGGGAGCTTGAGGGTCCTGCAGTATCTTAGCTGTTCCTATCACTGCACTTTTCTGGACTGAGAGGTCTGAGATCTTTCCAGGTATCTGTTGTAGCCACTCCTCCAGCTTGAGGGTCACTGCCCCGAGTGCTCCAAATACTACAGGCACCACTGTCACCTTCACTTTCCAGGCTTTCTCCAGTTCTTTTTTGAGTCCCTGGTATTTCTCCAGTTTCTCATGTTCCTTCTTCCTGATATTCCCTTCATTTGGCACTGCCACATCCACCGCAACAGCTTTCCTCTGTTCTTTGTCCACCACTACGATGTCTGGTTGGTTCGCCATTACCATTCTATCAGTCTGGATCTGGAAGTCCCACAGGATCTTTGCCCTCTCATTCTCTACCACCTTCGGAGGTGTTACCCATTTTGACCTTGGGGTTTCCAGTTCATATTCTGCACACATGTTCCTGTATATTATTCCAACCACTTGATTATGGCGCTTCATACATGCTTTCCCTGCCAGCATCTTACATCCTGCAGTTATGTGCTGGATTGTTTCAGGTGCCTCTTTGCACAGCCTACACCTTGGGTCTTGTCTGGTGTGGTAGATCTGAGCCTCTATTGCTCTGGTGCTCAGGGCTTGTTCCTGAGCTGCCAGGATGAGCGCTTCAGTGCTGTCCTGTAGGCCAGCCCTTTCTAGCCATTGGTAGGACTTCTTGATATCAGCCACTTCAGTTATGGTCCGGTGGTACATCCCATGCAGGGGTTTGTCCTTCCATGAGGATCTTTCCTCCATTACTGTATCCTCTGCTCTCCATTGCCTGAGACTGTCAGTTGGGGCCTTGAGCTTGATGTATTCATGCATCTTGGATGTTTCATCCTGGATAGTGGCTTCTATGCTCACAAGTCCTCGGCTTCCTTCCTTGCGACTAGCATACAGTCTCAGGGTGCTGGATGTGGGATGGAACCCTCCATGCATGGTGAGGAGCTTTAGTGTTTTAACATCCGTGGTCTGTATATCTTCCTTTGGTTACTTATTATTCCTGCAGTGTATCTGATAACTGGCAGTGCGTAGCTGTTTATTGCCGGGGTCTTATTTTTGCCATTGAGCTGGCTTCTCAGGACTTGCCTTCCTCATTGGAAGTATTTAGCTGTTGCAGCTTTCCTTGTTGCCAGCTCCAGGTTGCCATTTGCCTGCGGAATTCCAAGGTACTTGTAACTGTCCTCGATGTCTGCTATTGCTCCTTCTGGGAGTGAGACCCCTCCTGTGTGGACTACGTTGCCTCCGTTTGTCACCATCCGGCTGCATTTCTCGAGCCCGAATGACATCTCAATGTCAGTACTGTAGATTCTGGTGGTGTGGATCAGGGCATCACAGACAGAGCATCACCTTGGTATATCCCACATTTGATGGACACTTGTGCAAGTGGCTTGCTATTGGCTTCAAGTGTGGTTTTCCACAGCTTCATTGAGTTTTCTATGAAGGCTCTTAGAGTCCTGTTGATGTTGTACAGCTCCAAGCATTCAGTGATCCATGTGTGGCATTTAGTCATAGGCTTTCTTATAATCAATCTAGACTGTGCACAGGTTGGTGTGTCGTGACCTGCAGTCTTGAGCGACTGTTCTGTCGACCAGGAGTTGGTATTTGGCTCCTATGGAGTCTCTACCAATGCCCTTCTGTGCGTTGCTCATGTATTGATCCACGTGCCTATTTATCTTGGTTGCAATGATGCCTGACATGAGCTTCCATGTTGTGGAGAGACAGGTTATTGGCCAGTAGTTGGATGGGACTGCACCGTTTGAGGGATCCTTCTGGATCAGGATCATTCGCCCTTCTGTTAGCCATTCGGGGTGAGTCCCATCTCTTAGCAGCTGGTTCATTTGTGCTGCCAGGCGTTCGTGGAGTGCGGTGAGCTTCTTTAGCCAGTAGGCATGTATCATGTCAGGGCCCGGTGCTGTCCAGTTCTTCATGCCTGAGACTCTTTCTTGGATGTCTGCCACTGTGATGGTTACTGGATTCTGTTCAGGGAGGTTGCTATGTTCTTTTCTCAGAGAGACCAGCCACTGGGCATTGCTGTTATGTGCTGTCTCTTTCTCCCATATACTTTTCCAGTACTGTTCAGTTTCTAGCCTAGGTGGGTCTGCTCGGCTGTTTTGACCCTGCCACTGAGCGTACACTTTTGCAGGTTGAGTTGCGAACAGCGTGTTTATTTGTTTGGCGTCATTGTCTCTTGTGTACCTCTTTAGGCGGCTGCTCAAGGCTAGGAGCCTTTGTTTGGCAGTTTCCAGTGCTTCAGGTATGGACATCTGGCTGTATCTCTTAGGTACTTGCTTTCTCATTGTACGTCTTTGAGCCTCTGTCAGCTTACTGACATCCTTCCGAGTTGTCTTGATTTTGGCCTCTAACCGTTGCTTCCATGGGGGGTATTGTTTTCTCCCATGGTTACACTTATAACCAAGCATCTCAAGGATCACTGCTGCTGAAGTGTAAACCAGTTCATTGGTTTTTGTGATGGTTGTGGTAGGAATTGCCCTCAATGCTTCATTCACAGTTTCCAGTAGACTTCCAGGTGGTACATCACTTAACCGTTGTAGCTGGTGTCAGGGTTGCCTAGTGTTCATTGTAGACATTATCTTGTCTTTCAGGTCAGTTGCTGCCTCACTCAGCTTATCTGTGGTTGTTGGGGTTGTGTACCCAATCTCAGGGTGGGAGTGTGGTATAGCCTCCTCTCTGACCTGTTGTTCTGGGTCTCCTGTGGTATAGCAATTGTATTGTAGCGCTACAATCTCAAGTTGTGATAGGAGTTGCCGCTTGTGATTGTGTGAGCATTGAGCTACCAGTTGTTTGGCAATTAGCCTTGATTGTGGGTTTCGAAGCATCCATTCATTCCACATTCTCTGCATGTAACCCCTCTGGGTGGAATTACTTGAGTAGTAGCATTCCAACAGAACCTTGTTCTCACATCTAGTCCATTTCCGTCTTGTGCCAGTAGCCCACTTTCCATCAGGGTGCTCTGGTCCCCCAGCACCTGACGCAGACCTTGTTTGGCCGGGCGACGTCTGAGCCGGCATGACATGTGGTTCATTGTCTCTCATGTTGTGAGGTAGGCAGTAGCGTAAAGGGTGTTGCCCAAGGACCCTCACTGGGTGATGTTAAATGCTCACCATTGTTATGGTAATTGGCCCATTTCCATTGTATATACGAAGAGCGCCCCCCACATGCTCCTCACCGTTAGCGCTCTGTGTCCCCGCAGGACGGACGAGCTGATCCAGAAAACCATCCGGGAGAAGTTCAGAGAGTGCACGGTGCTCACCATCACTCACCGCCTCAACACCATCATCGACAGCGACCGCATACTGGTGAGCGCCGGCCCATCCAAACGGCGCCACACGACTCATGAAATTCTGTACTTTAGGCTTCCTTCCTATTTTCCAGAACCATCATAGAGTTCTTTCTTTCTTCCTGTCAAAGTTTCCTCTTTCATTTCATCTTTAAGAGTCAGAAAGTGAGAATCTGGACCGAATCAAACAGAAATCTGGTTCATTTATCTGTAAATTGTTGCTAAATTCCTTGAAACTGTGTGTTTGGACTCCAGCTAACCTGTTAATGATTGAAGACGTAGGTGGACATCTTCATCACTCCTCCAGAGAACCTGGAGGTGAAGAGAGTGCCACAGTCTGGGATTTGAACCTGCGCTGTCCTGCTGCTTTAAGGGCAGAAACTCCACGGCTGCTGCTCTGTTGTGTTTTTAGGTCCCATGTGGGTCCAGTTCAGACACAAAGCTGTCAATCAACAGCGGAAGTGACTTGAAATCATGGTTGAATGAGTGGGAGGAGCTAAACTTAGAGGAGCTGCTGAAGACTCTGAAGTCTAAATTTACTCACTGCTCCCTAAAAAGACTCGGGTGTAGGACAACAAAATGCTCACTAGACTTTTTAATTTAAAGTCCCACTCTGATCCTCTCTTGATCTATTTTCAAAGCGTTTCCAGTGGTTTTTAATTATGATTAAACTAGTTGTTTTCTAGGACATAGGTTGCTGAGATCTCTCTGTTTACATGCTGTCTAGGTTTTGAACCACAAAGTGTATTTTCTACATAGCAAATACCATCTTTTTTAAAACAGCATTTTTTTTAAACATCTGCTCCTGATTCTCGACGACTTGAATAAAGAAATACTTTACTTTAATACTTTAATACTCATGCAATTTGAACTCATTTTTCTTTAAATATTTCATCAGAAAAATGACTCAAGAACATGTTAAAAACCTATTTTCATCAGAGTGGAACTTTAAATTCAACTTCAGTTTTATTCATAAAGCATTTTTCCTGCTACAGAACACCTCAGTGCTTGACATAAATAAGAAAAATAAGAGTAACAGTAATGGTTAATTGCACCTTAGACACTTGGTGGTGGTGGGGGGTGGGTGCTTTGTCATCACTGTGAGCAATGTCCTGTCAGGGCCATACCCCCCAACTTTAACTGCAACCTTTAGTACACACACTCTTTACCCCACAAAAATATACACTCCAACACAAACAGACATTACACAAGGAAGGAGGGACCTCTGACCTTCTTCTGACCTTCTTTTTAGGTTCCATCATGCACCTCAGAAGAACATAAACTCACTCGAGCACAGGTGCTATCTCACCTTTGCACAAATAGTTTGTGTGACGGAATGAAACGTTTCACATGTTGGTCTGAAAACATAAGTATGCGTGTGCTAACATTAGTTGCATGATGTCCATGTTTACTTGTTTGTATGTGAACATTATTGGAGCCAGCAGGTATGTTTGTAACATAACATGTGTGGACAGGCCCCGCCCCTTTTAGATTTATTATATATCTAAACCTGACAGTAATGATTGTAAACTTACAAGAATCATAAGAAACTCCCCAACACACGACATCCATAACATCAATTCTCTCATTCAAAACTGAGCTGAAGGAGAATTTTAATGAAATATGAAATGCCTCCATGATACCAGATGTCTTCCTCACATTTAGCCCCTCCCTCTAAGGCAGTGGTTCCCAAACATTTTCTGCAGGGCCCCCCTTTCTGAAGATTAGAATATTTTCGAGCCCCCCCACACTGACACAAACATACAAATCCTCTGTTTCTAAACTCCACCGCGCCCCTCCTGCAGTACCTCCCAGTTTGGGAACCACTGCACTAAGGGATCCACCATGACATGTTTCTATGTGGACTTGAACCCACAACCTCTCAGTCTGGAGTCGTTCATTCCTCCATTCAGGATGTCACTGATGGATCACAGACTTCTATCTTCTACAGAAAGTTTCTGTTTAGATTTTGTTTCTCTCATTTTCTAGAAATAGGAGTCGATCTGCTGCTGTGATGCAGACAAGTCTCATTGAAATCTGCAGTTTTGTAGAGACGTTAGAACCAAACTGGCTCAATGAGATTGAATGGATGCAGTCATGGAGCTGTGAGGAACACTAATGCTGTTCTGGGATGCTTGGTTGTGGGTTTCAATCCCTGCTTTTACTGACACTATGTGGTTTAATTCATTGGTTGAATCTACTGGAGCCCTGGAAATTTCCCATAAGTCTCTGCAAAAAAAGCCCCCCACTGCTCACTAGATTGGCAGATATAGACCCCAACATTCTGCGTTCTCACTTTAACTAATGGGTGACGTCATGATTTTAATCAGAACTGCTTTAGTTTCTGATCCTCCAACATTCCTCAGGTCTGTTGTGGGTTTTCCTGAAACATTTACTATAAACTCTATTAAAATTATCCAATATTATACCATGGTCCGGTTAAATACTTGATTCTGATTGGCTGCTGGGTGTGCATTAAAACCTGATAACCGCACGGTGAAAAAAGAAGTTCCGGTCAGCTAGCTTAAATGTTTTGTATCACTGCGCCGGCTTCTTTAAAACAACCTTTTGCTTCATGATTTGGACAAAATCAAGCGGTAAGAGGTGAACTTTCTCTTTGAACTGATGCTTTATTTAACCCATCGGGACGATCAGCATATATATATCGCCGAATCTTGACTGCAGCGGTGGTACTGCGCAACGTGCCGCATCACGTGACATATAGTCCGCTTTTTGTGAGAAAAGCAATCCAAATCGAAAAAAAAAAACATGAATTAAGGACTAAAACCTGGTTAATATGTATTGCTTTTGTAAGTGACCATGGTATAAGCGAGTTAATGGCCTTCGAAGTGTGCGGTTATTACTTTTTAACGCACTTCGCGGAAGCAACCGTCCGACGCGAGGCTTCCACGGCGTGCATTAAAAAGTAATAACCGCACACTTCGTCGGCCATTAACCCTTACTTAGCTGGATGTGTCATATTAAAGACTATTTTAATTAAAACAATGACACACAGATGGATGAAACTGATTTTAAAAAGAGAAAATGAGGAACGCTTCACGAATTAGCATGTCATCCTCCGTCTCGTTGCTGAGTGGCTCCAAAGAACAGATGTCAAAAATCCTAAATATGAAGATGCTAGAATTTTTTTTGACAATCTTTATTGTAGTAGGAAAACAAGGATATGAATAGTCAGTACAGGAAGTTTGGTGACATTAGCTTTAGTATCTTCAGAGCTATGGTATGTTATGATTCATATCTCCATTCAATTTGAAAAAGGATATGCAATAAAATAAAATAGAGATTGACTTTCTCACAAAATATGTAATGTAGCATGAATATGCTGACGAGTCTTCATTACCAGTTCATATAAATACACACATTCGCAAAACTGAGTTGCATTCGCAGCATTTTAAAAAGCGAATGCTTTTTAAAAGTTTATTGATTTTTACAGAGTGGTGTTTCACAGAGTTTGCACTTTGTTGACGATCCCTTTGCCGCCGGCTTGCTGCATGTCTGCATTCACAGCTCGAAGAGAGCAATTCTGATTAATAGGCAAAAAAAAAAAAAAAAAAACCCACTTTTTTTTGGAGTAGGTTTAGGGCACATGTGTCAAACTCAAGGCCCGGGGGCCAAATGTGGCCCGCCATGTCATTTTATGTGGCCCGCGAGAGCATTAAAATTTTTTAATTGCTTAGAATAAAAAATAAAAATTGGTGTACTTATTCATATCTATGGGGGAATCAGCCTTGAAATTTCGGATTGGACAACTATACATTAGTACTTAAACACTGTCCATATAACCTAACCTGACAGAATCAAATTTAAAAGGATTTATCCTAGAGTATCAAGTAAACATGTTTTCCATGCAACTGTAATTGTCACTTTAAAAAGTTATAGTAAATAAATAATGAGTTATTTAACATTAAAGGAGTAGTTACATTTATTTTTCCATTTCATTTAGTTACATGTATAAGTTATATCTGGCCCTTTGAGGACAGCCGCTATGGTGATGTGGCCCTCAGTGAAAATGAGTTCGACACCTCTGGTTTAGGGGATGTCATCTGGACTTGGTTTTTAAAGTTAGAAGACGTTTCGCCTCTTATCCAAGAGGCGAAACCAAGTCCAGATGACATCCCCTAAACCTACTACAATGGAACCAACCTGGATGAATGAGTCTTCATAGACCCACTTTTTTTTTCTTTTAAAATGCATTTGTAGTTCACTCTCTGTGCTAATACAAAAGGATTGAGGTACTTGGTGACGTGATCCAGAGGGTTTCCAAGGAGGATTGGAGGCTCCGCTGTGGGACATGGAGCTGAGGAGACGGCACTCCTCATCCAAAACCGTCTGGACACTTTCAGTGGTCCGGCAGGATGCCACACCCTGGGCATCCTGTTGATGGATGCTCTCCGCATATAGAGGTGGAGCACACAGAGGCGGCACCTTGGCTGCATCCGAGACCTCCGGTGGTACAGCTTTACACTGAGACTGGTGGGCTGACCAGGGGCGGGGTTAGCCTGCCAGTTTATTGCTGTGCAAGAGGCTCCACCTCTCTGGAGTCCTTCCACCTCCAGCAGTTCATCACAGGTAACTGCAGATGCTGTTCATTTTAATGGAGGAACCTCTGACTTTCTTTGCAATTTCCCATCTGTGATCTTAACTGCTAATGTTTACACGGTTCCTTGGGGACGTCTGCAAGCCCCAAATACTTCCAGCTGAGGAACATCTGTGACCTCTGCACTCCTACAGTGGCCACCTCAACACGCCCTTAACCAGATGAGCCAAAGGGTGCTTGGTCTTCAGATGGTTAGGGATTTCACCAAACCTTCAAAAGTGACCAGGGCTCTCTGTTATCACTGCAGGGAATTCATCTGGGTGGAGTACCTGTACCAGGAGAAGGGCAGCGTGCTTGAAGATGTCAGCCTGGACCCTGATGAGGCTGCTGCTGTCACTGCTCTCCGAGAGGAGGATGAAGACCCCACCATCTCTGGGCCAGTCATCATCTCCTCTGACACAGCAGCCCGGTCAGGTGGCCCAGCTGGTCTGGAAGCCATCCAGCATCTCTCCTCAGACTGAGGTAAAATCTACAACCCGAGTCCATTATCAAACTATGTGAAGTTGTGGATTTTAGTAGAAACACTGCTGAAAACACCAAGATAATAAGCTGAGGCCACACCCCTTTTCCATCCATCCAGCAGCAGAACTGATGAACTGCCTCGCCCCTCAAATGCTCCACCCAACCCCCGTGTCTTCAGGTAGATGTGGTGGTAGAAAGATGATCACCCCGACAAAGGAACCTGGTGTAATCTGTTTGGACGGGTTCTGTTGTCTTCAAGCAGGAAGAGATCATTTGCTAAAGACCAAAAATCTGTGGATCAGCTCTGTGTTTTAGCGTCAAGATGCCGCTCGTCTACCGCTGCTTTGAGGAGAAGGGGGGTCTAAGGGCAGGGATGCCACTCTTTCTGCTGTTTCCATCTCAACCATAGCTCTGGTCTGGACGTACAGTACAGGGATCCTTTTTTCAGTATTTCCGAGAGGGAATGTCAAAGCATGGCTCTAATGGATTCAATAAAAACCCAAATCCCTTGTTCTCCACCTCGCTGCAGGGACGGAGCTTGTTTTCAGTTTGTTATTGCCGCTGCTCTGTCTTGCAGAAGACGGCGTCTATTAACTTACTGGGGGGTATTCCAGGAAGTATGTTTAAACTAGCCTGACTTTAAGCCTGAACTCTGGCTGAAATCCGCCTGAACTTGCTTACACTGGGTATGTCGGTTCCAGAAGACCAGATATGAGTTAGCGTAATTACGCTCGACTTGGTAACCCTGGGTTAACGCACGTCCACGTCATGTACATAAAGACATTCTCAATAGATTGCCGATTTCTGGAGTCACCATAGAAACGCGTGGGGGGAAAAAAAGAAAGCGCGACACTTGAGACGGAAGTGAGACGGAGTCTGAGATTTTAATGACGGCGTATGAAGATTATACGTCCAACAAAAAAGTAACACGGCTGCATCATCAAAAAAAAGAATTTCTGCTTGAAGAAAATCAACAGACAAAGTAAACCCACGAGTTTCTGATCTTGTTTCCATTTTCCTTGTGACACACACACACACACTTTATATATATAGAGAGAGAGCGAGCGAGAGCGAGAGCGAGAGCGAGAGAGAGAGAGAGAACTCTCATTTGTCTACGTTTGAGCCTGTGAATATGCTAATTTTTATAACAATAAAAAGGATGGTAAAAAATGTGCACGGAGTACAAAAATTATTTAAAGAATTTCCCATCATTGTACTTGCAGAATGAGAGTGTAGGGGTGCCATAAAAACTCATCATCCACTCCTTCACTCTCACTCGTGGTGCTGAGACGTAAGCACAGTAGGACAAAATAACTCGGCAAAACACAGTAAAACAGCTAAACAACTAAACACATTTTGACAAAAACCTACACTTAAACCCAAATCCGTCCAGACAGGCAAAGGGAATGATATCCCAGAATCCCTTGCGGTGCCGATCTAACAGCAGCACCAAAGTTACACCTACGTAATTGAATTAATTTGAATGAAAGGAAAATAATTGTCTGAAAACTATGTGTTATTTTTAAGGTGACTTAACAAAAAAATGATTTCTCTTAACTGAAGCAAATAATAAAGTTAGATCAAAGTAAACAAGTTTATTTTTCCAACATCCATATGTGGTCCTATCACCCTCTAACTGTGGAAAAAGTATTATCTGAGCTTCTTCATCCACTAAATCATCTTCAAATGGACACGCCATGCTGCTTCACCTCTCTGAAAACAAACTAACCTTCAACTAAACCTGCTCCAGACCAGGTTAAGTTCAGAGCATGAGTTGCCATGGCAACTTGACCTACCCTGAGACATACCTCCATTTCTGGAACCGAAAGCTGAGGTTATCAACTTCCTTAGCCTCAAACTTATGGAGTCCTATACTGTTCATAATTAAATAAATAAATATTTCATTAAATAAATAAATATGACCTCATGCAAATAAACAATCAACCAATAAATCTCTCATAAATATATAAAAGGATCATGAAATTGTGAAAAACCTGCACACTGATTTTAAATTAGCCATTATATTATTCAACGTGTTTCATTTTGCTTTAAAAACCTGTTCATTATTTTAAAACAGCATTTTTAAATATTCATTTTTAATCATGTTGAATATTATTATAATTCTACGTCTTTTTTCAGAACCTTGTATTTCAAAATCAATATTTTCCAAAGTAGCTTTGTTTTTATTTCATGTCGCTGTTTTTCACAATGGCGTATTTATTTCATGAAGAGCTTTTTCAGGAGAATAGGTCTATCTGTCAATCAGTAAAAGTGGGCGGGATCTAAACGCTCATTGGCTCATCCATGGAAATCGACTCATATTCCTGGATACCCGGAGGAGCAGAGGAGCTCCGGTCGTCCACATCTCGAAGTCCCGCGTTGAAACACTCCTGACTCACACGCCATTCACCCAGAGCTCTCCTTTGCTATGCAGCTAACAGCTCTGCTGTCTGAGCTCCCAGATCCATTCAGACGTCACATCGTGCCTCACAGTCTGCGAGCCTGCAGACCGACACAGTCAGACCAGGCAGCTGCAGAAAGCGGAACAAGCCTGCTCGGCCTCCTGAACCTTATGATATTTTTCTATTTTCATTGAGACAATGATTATAATCAGGTCCTCTGGTTTTATTTTTGCCTCTCTGGGAAAATGTTGAACCTTTCCTCCAATGACGTTTCTGACCGTGGTCGGAAAACGCAGGGGAGATCCGGGGTTTGATTTGGGGTTCACTTCCCCGTTCAGACGCTTCCAGAAGAGCAGGTTAAAAGAACAAGTCTCTATACTTTGGAGGAAACATTTTTTTACTATTACTTTTCCGGGAAACTGAGCAACAGACCCTTAACTTGCGCTCACACACACACTTGCTGGGCGCTCTGATTTACACGTAATTTAGATGTGCTTTGACTGCAGGAGCTGAAGCAGAGACTCTTTGATGATGTCATGAACTCAAACATGGACACATTGTTATTATGTGGAACTATTCAAAATAAACCTGATCTTTTAACACTCCGTGCGTATTGTGCACCCATGCATTGTTACTGAGATAAGCACAGGCAACCGCTCCGTGTGGCTATCAGGCTAAAAACATTAGCTGCAGCTCCTCCCACACGTGGCATGGAACTCCAGTTCATAGAAGCTTAGTGGAACTCCAACAGCCACCCAGTCTACCTTAGGCCACTACTAGATGTTCATGAGAAGATTAGAATTGCCGAACCGAACACAAAATCACCCGAATTATGCACACTCGTCCAAAGCCATTTTTATCCGCAAATTTAGAACCAAAACTGCCCAATTTATTGTAACACTGTAGATGTGCAGAGGTGCATACTCCCCCTAGTGTTGAGGGGTGTGCATTGCGCTGTCACGTTCGCTGAAGCGTCTTCGATCGATGTAGTCAGGGTGCTGCTGCTCATGTCTGAGTAAAGGAGTAGCCAATCACAAAAGTGTCCCGCCTTGTCTAGTTTGATTGACAGATAGACTCAGTCTCCTGAAAAAGCTCTTCATGAAATAAATAAGCCATCGTGAAAAACAGCAACATGAAATAAAAACAAAGCTACTTTGGAAAATATTGATTTTGAAATACAAGGTTCTGAAAAAAGACGTAGAATAATAATAATATTCAACATGATTAAAAATGAATATTTTAAAATGCTGTTTTAAAATAATGAACAGGTTTTTAAAGCAAAATGAAATATATTGAATAATATAATGGCAAATTTAAAATCAGTGTGCAGGTTTTTCACAATTTCATGATCTTTTTATATATTTATGAGAGATTTATTGGTTTATTGTTTATTTGCATGTGGTCATATTTATTTATTTAATGAAATATTTATTTATTTAATTATGAACAGTATAGGACTCCATACAAACTTACCGTGGGAGCTATCATAACCTGCTTTCTGGAATACCCCCCTGCTCTCCCTTCTCCTTGTTTTTCCTCTCCACCATCTTTGTTTGAATGTGTGTTCTTCTTCGTCCGCCTGCAACAGCCAATCTCGCAATGAGCGCCCCCTATCTACCCTCCGAAGAATTGTCTTACCAAAGGATGGTTATTATAACGTTTTACAGGATTTTTTTTCCTGGCTCAAGCTGAACAAAACAATGTAACTTAGTATAAGACTGTTATAGGAATGTGGGCTTGGTAAACAATAAACCGACGCAAAATAATGTGCCGACTGGCCATTTTGTGCTGAAATACGTTATTTCCGCGTTTTCCACAATATGGAAAAAAAAACTTTTTTTTCACTCGATTTTCATGAAATGTCACACAAATGCTGCCAGATTGAGTCTACAAACGTCACAGACGTTTTGTTGAGATGTGACCTTGGGAAAAGGTCGCCATCTAGAATTAAAAAGAAAAGCATCTTTACTTCCAGATACAAACAAAAACTCTCCTTAGGGATTTTTAATCAACCGTCTCGTAACTTCTCAGGCATCAATGGCAAGCTGCTGCGGAAAGTATGTCTTAATTAGAAGTTGTAGATTTTGAACGGTGTGTGCGTAGTGAGCTCGCAAAAGTGGCGTACTCTTATTACACGTACATTTTTTAACGGAATACTGTAAAAATGAAATGCATGCATCCATGGCTAGAACTGAACACATTGAAATACATTGGATGCGAATATATAACGAATGTGGGTGTGGTAAGTAAACAATCTCCGTTGCTAAGGAAATCCAAAAATCTACTTCTTCCGATTAGTCTTAAACTGACCTTGATATGTTCATTTTCGCCAGACAACCAAAACATAAAATGGTTCCTATGGAGATAAAATCAACAGAAAAGCCGCCATTTTGAAAAAAGTGGAGATTCTATCAACCTATCACATGTAGCTCTTACCAATACAATCATCATAAGTATGAGCAATGTTTTTTTAGTAAGTTGATGATGCTGATCGCAATGCTAGCACTTTTATCAACATTAGCACAACTATTAAAGTTAGCATAATTAGCATCTTAAGCAATGTGTTTTTTCGGAGTCAGTTGAGGATGCTACACTTTTAGGGAGATTAGTTTAACTAGCATAGTTAGCATAATTAGCATCTTAAGCGATGTGTCAACTGAGTCAGTTGATGATGCTGTTCGCAATGTTAGTACAACTAGTATAGTTACCATTATTGGCATCTTAAGCAATGCGTTTTTTCGAAATCAGTTCACTCAGTATCATGATATTGATACATTTAGCCACATTAGCACAACTAGCATAATTAATTTATGACTTTTTTAGTGAATTATTCACACCTTCGGCTCCTCAGACTTTCTGAAAAATTGACTATTTTACTTCAATAACTGTATTTTTCCATACCAAACCAGCTCACCAAGATGTCATGATACGATCTGTGTTCTCTTAACTGGTTTCTGGTTTATTTTTCTATTATTATGGCCCGCAGCAGCAGTCACCGACTGCAAGGACCATATTGTTTTCGCAGTTGGAACGACTTCCCCGCCTTTCAGCGAGAATGTGACCCCCGCCGCATGCTCGAAAAGTCACCAAAATGCGCGCACACCTGGGATAAATAGCAAATGAATTTTCCACAAAGTCGAAGTCACCTCCCCGAAGACGATGACATCACGGCCAGCGATCCCATCAGAAAAATGAATGGGCCGACAATCCTGTATTGGGCCGCACAAAATGTACTTCGAAATACAGTTGCGAAACCAAAACACACGTGTTGAGGATATCCCAAAGAAGTTTTGAAATCATTATGGGATAGCAACACGACCTACGGCTTGGCGGCCATTTTGTGGCGAACTCTGAGAATTGGAGATTTTTGTGTTTTCCGATGACATAGAAAGACGTCACTTTTGTTTGAGCAATTTTCACGCAATTGCACACACTTGCTGCCAGCTCCAGTCTACGAACACCACAGAAGTGTCGTTGACCTTTGACCTTGGGAAAAGGCCGCAATCTGTAATTTTCTCTAAAAAGCTCCTTTAGCACCAGATACAAACAAAAACTCGTCATTGGAATTTTCATCAATCGTCTCGTAACTTTTTGGGCATCAACGGCCAGCTACTCTGAACAAAATGTTGGAATTAGAAGTTGTAGACTCTGAATGGAGTGCGCGTGGCGAGCTAGCATCCATCTTAGCTAGCTTGCAGATTTCTTATCAGAATGTCGTGAAGAGGAAATATGCGATTCCCTTGCCCACGCTGGACAAAACAATGTTACGCACGACAAGATCGATAAAGGAATGTGGGCGTGGTAGGCAAAAAGCCGTTGCAAAAATATGTGCCGACTCGGCAAAAACGAAAAAATTCGGAACTCTTTTTTGAGATTCGACTAACGAAACCAATATACCCTTGTCCGCGATATCCTTAGGAAGTTTTGGAATCATTACGGGATGGCGACACGACCTAAGGTTTGGCGGCCATTTTGTGCCAAAATCTGCAATTTCGCCAATTTCGCGTTTTTACACAATATGATAAAATGAACTTTTTTTCCAGGTATTTTCACGAAATTTTACACACATGTTGCTAGAGCAAGTCCACAACTACCTCTGGAGTTTCGTCGACTTTTCACCTCGGGAAAAGGCCGCCATCTTGAATTTTCTATAGAAAACACCTTTACTGCTGGATTCAATCGTAAACTTGTCGTTGAAATTTTCGGCGATCGTCTTGAAACTTTTTGGGCATCAACGGCAAGCTACTCTGGAGGAAATGTTGCAATTAGATGTTGTAGATTTTTGAACGGCGTGGAGAGCTAGCAAGTGGCGCACTGTTATAACTCCAATGCCTTTCAATGCAATACAGTGAAAATTGAATGCATGCATCCATGTCAGGAACTGAACATGAAGAAGAACACTGGATATGGACATATAAGGAATATGGGCGTGGTTAGCATAAACCCACTGTTGCTAAGGACATCAAAAAGTTTACTTTATGCGATTCGTCTCAAACTGACGTCGATCTGTTCGTCATCCCGAGGCGACTAAAACATAAAATGGTTGCTATGGAGATAAAATTAACAGAAAAACCGCCATTTTGAAAAAAGTGGGATTTTTTTTATCAACATAACATATAGCTCTCACCAATGGAGCAATATGTTTTTTTGAGTCAGTTGATGATGCTGATCGCTAAGCTAGCAATTTTAGCTATGTTAGCATAACTAGCATAGTTAACATAATTAGCATTTTTTGTAATGTGTTTTTCAGAGTCAATTAATGATACTGATCGCTATGCTAACACTTTAAGCCATGTTAGCATAGCTAGCACAGTTAGCATAATTAGCATTTTAGGTAATGTGTTTTTCTGAGTCAGTTAATGATGTTGATCGCAATGCTAGCACTTTTAGCCACATTAGCATAACTAGCATAGTTAGCATAATTAGCATTTTGAGTAAAGTGTTTTTCAGAGAGTTGATGATGCTCATTGCTATGCTAGCACTTTTAGCCGAATTAGCATAGCTAGCATGATTAGCATAGTTAGCATTATTAGCATATGCAGCTTTGACTAACCCTCATCAAAGGTGGACGGTGAGGGCGGCGGTGCTCCGTAGAGTTGGGCATGGAAGGCGGGTTGCGTCTGCGGGCCATTCAACATCGCTTGCGGCTTAAATTTACATATGAACTTTTGTCTGTTTTGAGTTTTACTGAAATTTTTTTATGAACTCCATTAAAAATTGTCCAACATTAGCTGGATGTGTCATATTAAAGATTATTTTTATTAAAATAAAGCCACACAGATGGTTGAAACTGATTTTAAAAAGAGAAAATGAGGAACGCTTCACGAATTTGCGTGTCATCCTTGCGCAGGGGCCATGCTAATCTTCTCTGTATCGTTCCAATTTTAGTATATGCACTAGAGAACTAGTGCAACGAGCCAAAGCCTCTGAGCGCTTTTTAAACCCTCCCCTCTGCCCCTCTTCTCAAGCATGAGGTATGATCTGAGGGAAAGCCGTGGTCTTTAAAGGGAACCACAATGATTAAAAAACACCCAAAAGGATCATCTGTTGCTCCCATGAAACAGGATCATCCCTGGTTCAACATATGCATTCTAAGTTGGACTTAAATGCTTTTATAAGATTAAAATTTGAATTTTTTTTTAGTTTGCGAGAGGCTTTTTAGAAGGATTCTGGGAAAAGAAGGGGGGTTTTGTCACGTCAGACGAGCGCGACTGGTTTGCCGGAAGTGCTGCAACAAAAGGGTGAGTCAACACCCCCACCAGGAGGACATTTGACCCTTTACCAACCCCCACAGCAGCTCCAACCAACCCCCATGGGCTGGTGGTCACACGAACAAAGGTGGAGACGCAGCGATCTGTGTGGAGAAAAAGAAAACTGGTCCGATCGGGTCAGGCTGACGTCATTCTGCTGCTGACCTTCAAGCAGGAAGCCAGAGCGACGACTCGCAGCAGAAAAGTCAGCTCAGAGACGAGAGTCTGTGCTTCTGCTTCCAGCAACAGGACCAGCAGAACTCAAATGGACCTAAAATTAAAGAAGAAGAACCCATCAAAGACCAGGATTATACACTTTCATTAGTGTGGACACGATCCTGAGTGACTCGCTTCAACAATGAGAGCCTGACGGCTTCTGATCGAAGTTAATTTTGACCATTTCTGACTTTTCCTGCTATATGCTGCCTCTGAAATTCTTTAAATACACGTGAGTATCTGTGCGGTAAAATTCTACTTCAGTCGTAGACTGCTGCACCCTCAGTGCAAAAAGAAACGCTACAGGAGGTCCTTTGTCCCAACAGCAGTTTGACTATAACAATGACACAACATAGGACTGTTGAAACCACTGCTGTATTTACTTATTTATTTATGATGCTTACTTTAACTACTATTTTCACTACTATTTTTATTCTTACTCTTGCTTATTTGTTTCTCAATATGTCATATTTCTCGATTGGCTGCTGTAACAACACAGTTTCCCTCCGGTAATCAATAAAGTCCCATCTATCTACTTCGAAAATCCCATTTTTAAATGTACACATGAAGATAAAGTCAAATTTAATGCAGAAAATACCTACTGTAGATCCGCCACATGGTGTCGCTGTTTCACCGCTCCACCTGGAGAGAAAGATAGATTAATTCAATAGAAGTGTTAAATTTAATTTTAAAACAAAAAACGAAGGATCTTAGTTCCATTTGTTCTGTGAATTATGTTCTAAAATTATAATTAAGATAGTACATTAAACACATTAAACTTACATTTCAATGAAAAACACATTTACTAGCAGGACCACAACTTTGATTCTCATAGCTGCTGAAAATGAAAAGGCCAGGTGGCTACTGTGTCCAAGGTAGGTTTCATGAAAGGTGCATAGGTGCAGATGCATTTCTAACAAACTGGTTTTAGATCTCATAGATTATTCAGACCTTATTACTGATGATGAAAGCTTCATTCTATTCCTTGATTTGATACTGTTGAGCATACTTTTCTATTCTACTGTCTGGAAAAGATGGGTTTTGGGGATTATTTGTGTAGTGCTGTTAAAACCCTTTATACAAACGGAAATAGTTCTGTTAAGTTAAGTGCAGGCACCACCCGCAGATTCTGTCTCCAGAGAGGAATAAGACAGGGGTGTCCTGTCTCTGTGTACCTGTTTCTTCTGGTTGCACAAGTTTTCTGCAGATATATAAAATCAAGTAATATTGATGGTATTTCTATTGCTGGTAAAAACATTCTTATAAGTCAACTGGCAGATGACACCACATTATTCTTAAAAAACTCCTCACAGGTTCCCAGGGTTCTTTAAGTTATAGAAACATTTCAAAAGCATCAGGACTTTATCTAAACCTAAAGAAATGTGAGTTATTTCCTCTGAAAAAATGTGTTCTAACATCCATAAATAGTATAGTAGTCAAAGAAAAAGTTACATACTTGGGATTGCAGATAACTAAAGATCAAAAACAAAGAGAACTAAATAACTATAATCCTATGATTGCAAAAGCACAAAATAAGTTTAATCGTTGGCTACAGAGAGATCTTTCATTAAAAGGTCGTGCCCTCTTAGCAAAAGCAGAAGGAATTTCCAGACTAGTTTACATTGCTTCCTCACTTTCTCTGGACACTAGAAATGCAAAAAGGATTCAGATACTTTTTTATTTTCTTTGGAGTAACAGAATCCACTATGTACGAAAATCAGTAGTTATTAATTCATCAAAAGACGGAGGACTTGACTTTCTTGATTTCTACACTCTAAACAATGTCCTCAAAATTAAATGGTTAAAAAACTTCTTAAAACGTGAAACCTTATTTTGGAATTTCATTCCAAAATGAGGTTTCACGTTTTAAGAAGTTTTTCATTCCAAAATATATATTTGATAAGCTTGGATGTCTGCCATTTATTCTATTGTGTAATTTCAAAATAGAGAAAATTCCTTTCAAACGGTCTAATTTTCATAAGCAGGTTTTATTAGCATGGTCTTTGATCTACAAACATAATTTTTCTCCTCATCGCTACTATATTTGGAATACTGTAGATATTCTATACAAAAACAAGAGTATTTGTCTTGCAAATTGGTTTGAAAAGACCATTTCTCTTGTGACACAGCTGATTAATCCCCAAGGTAACCTGATGTCATACGTTGAGTCTGCATGTCTCACCTGCAGAGTTTGCATTGGTTACTGGAGCCATCCCAGGTGGTGTTAGACTTCTGTGTAGCAGTTCTCCTTCCAATACTCTGTGTTTTCCTCCCAAATTAACAGATTTGTGGTGTGGAAAGATTTGTTTTTCAGCTGGCAGGAATAATCAAAGTATGCGTTCTCCATTTCAAAATGAGATTGCCACAAAACCGTATGTTATCTCATCCTGGAATAGCTTTGGATGTAGAACTCAGTGGGAAAAGGTTTGGTCCCTGCCCCAAAAGTATTTCATCACCAATAAAATCAGAGAAGTTTCTTTCAAAATTCTTCATACATTTTATCCAGTGAAACATTTCTTTATTAAGTTTAAAAAAGATCTGGCCATAAACTGTTCATTTTGTCATTCATCACCAGAAACTGTGCCTCATCTTTTTTGGTATTGCTCCTTTGCTCAAATATTTTGGAAAGATTTGATACATTTTATAAGAATTCATCTATGTGAAGATTATAGTTCATTTTATGAGCATATTGTTTTTGGATATTTTACACAAGGAAGACTTAATGCAGAGCAAATATATGTAGTTAATTTACTTATAATAATGGCTAAGTACTTTATTTACAAGTGTAAATATGCTAACAAAAAACCAATGTTTTATGTTTTTAAGAAGGAAATGGTGTTGTATATGAACAGTATAAAATCCTCCACTAAAAAAAAAAACTGTCAGAACTGTTGAAACATGGTCTCTTTTGAAGCTTTAACAAATTCCTTTGCCTTTATTATTTTTGTATTATTTTTGCATAACCTGTTTTACATTGTTATCATTAGTGTTTTTTTGTTTTTCGTTCATTCTCCTGGCAAACGTGAATATTGTATATTGCACACAGTGTGGAGTTTTGTGTTTGGTACTTTGTATGTGCAATATGTGCTAATAAAGTTTAAAAAAAAACTGTGTCCAAGGTATTGGGGGGGATAGGAGGGACTTAAAAAAGCTTTATTGAAACAACAGGTTTTCAAAATAAAATAATGAAAAAATAAGTCTAAACAAAGTCCTTACCTTTAAAATAATTAAATAAAAAAGAAAGAAAGTCTATTCATGCTGGTTTAAAAAC
Source organism: Oryzias curvinotus (assembly GCA_023969325.1). Lineage (NCBI taxonomy): Eukaryota > Metazoa > Chordata > Actinopteri > Beloniformes > Adrianichthyidae > Oryzias > Oryzias curvinotus. Next base: position 3,905,673 of record CM043707.1, on the reverse strand, counting down.
TTTGTCCACTTTTCTCTTTTCGGAACCCAACGTTTTAATGTTCATCTCTTTCTTTTTCAGTTTCACCCATCTCTTAATCTGTCATTGACATTTGTATATCATAATTTAATCCAGGTTTGAGCAGTCTATGTCCTGCGGTTTTTGAGCAGGACCCGGTCTAAGGGGATCTTCGTGCGAAAAAAAAACAGTGGAATGCTCCTTTTAGTGCACTTGCGAATCGGGGGCCAACTTTAGCAACATTTAAAAAAAAAAAAAAAAAACATACGCAACATAAAATTAAATTTATGTTTCTGTTCTCTTCTAATAACACATCATTAAACTGCGTTTTCGACATCACGAACAACACATTTGTACCGTTAACTCACAAAAACACTTGTTTTTATCTCGTAATATCGACTTAATCACTCGAGAAAGCGAACTAAAAAGTACAGATAATGAATGAGCGAACATGGCGGCCGTCGTCTTTGGTTAAAAGGAAAAGTTTTTCACCATTTCTTTGATCTTACCCGCCACGTCTTCTCACTGTATGACATTCGAAAGGCAGAATTCTGCTCCTCGCCTTCATTTGGACTCAGGTAGTTCTGGAGAAGTAGGACGGGGAAGCACACAAGTCGAACCGGGAGCGGTTCTGATCCGAACCTTTCACGCGAGAGTACAGCAGGTGTGTTGTCCGAGACATTCAGGGAACGTCCGAAAAATAAACTCTCTCCTGAAAAAGTTCAGAATAGAAGAAACAAAAAGGTATAAGTAGGATTTTTTAAACCTATAAAGGAAGAAAACAAACAAGCATCAACAATAAAATCCATATTTAAATAAGTGAATTAATACACAGAAAATTTAGCTTTATAAAGACAAAACAAACACAATGAAAATTAATTCCCACCTTTACTGAATGTCTGTGAATCTATCAATCGATGACCCAACATGTTCATATATTTCATCGTTCAGTGCCATTTTACTAGGTTTTTTTTTTCCTGTGAAGACAATCAAGTTGTTTGTTTCTTTAAAAAATTAGCAGCAGACAATTGTTTTTCTCTGTAAACATGTGGAAAAATGATGCACATTCAATAAAAGTTGCCCTATTTTGTGTTAAATGTCAAAAATGTTTCATTTGATATAAAAAAAAATCCTTGATTTTTTCAGCATTTGACATTTCCCCCCAGAAAATACCCGCTGTTGATGTTTCTGAATTTACTGCTTGCCGGGTTTATTTTTTATTTTTAATGTGTATAGTTGAATTTGATTACAAGAATAAAAAAGTACAAAAAAACTACAAAATCATGTGTTCCTTTTCTTCTTTCTGATCTTGTTATTTTTCCTGTCTTGTAACACTGCTGTTTTCTGAGCCACTTGCAGCTTCACACAGGTTCCTCTTAATTGATATCCCCAAAGGAACATATTCCCCGACATATAAAGGTTCCTACCTATGTCACCTGATACTACACTTATTACTTATTTTAAAAAAAAGAAAAAAAGAATTGAGATCATTTTGGCATTTCTAAACTAATCGTAACTTGTTGGAACATAACAATCTATAATGATGTGGAATGAATGGGATCACAACAATATCAATGGTGTATTGTAAATGGTTTTTCCCCTTTTTACTGAGACAATTTAAACTGTGAGCTGCTGCGTTGTCAATAACCTAACAGAAGACAAAATACAGTGTGAAATTAAATCCAATCATTTTGGAGAGGAAGTTTAATCACTGGCTTCAATTTAAAGTCACTATTGTCCTCCCAATTAGTCAATGGCTAAATTTGAAAACAAAAGACAAAAAAAGCTTTCAAAGGTTTACCTTTTAACCCTTGTGCTATCTTAGATGACCCCACCCTTACTTTGACGTGTTCTCCCTACCATGACAAAGGTGGATAAAGGTGGAAAAATTTTATGTAATCCATTGAACCAGTGAAGATCACAAATCATTGAAAAAAAAAGGTTCAGACCCAACTCACAACAGTAAAGTGCCTAGGATAGCACAAGGGTTAAAGTCCCACTCCTATCATCTTTTCATTTACTGTAAAAGTGTCCCCGGTGGTATTTTATTGATGGCTTGGCCGTTTTCAAAATCAAATCTCAGCTCAGTAGTCAGAAACCAGTGCATGAGGAACGGGGTCATGGAGAACATTGTAATAGAGCTGTTTGTTGTGTCGCCTCATGATCAGTGGGCATAAACTGCTGGTTAACACACTTACTGACCAACAATGTGTACCAAAAAAAAACATTTTCAAACTAGACAGAAATGGAAAAGAAAAAACGAGAAATCTAGCAGATAAAACAGCAGCGAACAGTGACTGTTTTATCATTTATCAACACACACACAACGTTTTGACTAAAAACAAACAAAAGAAAGTGATTTCACTACTTCACAAATATTCCAATCTCTTTGAGACACTTTAACTACTGCAAACTCTTTTTTTTCTTGTTAAAAATAATGGATAACCGGCTCTTACGTCTGATCGGGAAGACAGCGGTAGTTACAGTAAAGAGTGGGCGTAATATCAAGAAAATGGAACAAATCCAGCTCTCTGACTAGAAGCCCAAATTTTGATACTTGAAATCGGTACAAATCTGGCTGTTTGATTGGTTGAGAGGTTGGAACATTCTGAAACAGCCCCCTGGAGGTAGGCCTCCTGCTGCCGTGCAGAAGCTCATGAGTTCGCGTCCCACTGTGCACAATCTCAAAATCCCACCAGTGCCTGAAAAAGCTGTAAAATAATTAGAAACATGCTTGAAATTTATTTGAATAGATTACTGATTTGTCTAGTTTATCAAAAACTACAGAAAAATGGCAGTAATGAAAACAGTTAAAAAAAAGGGTCTTAATGATGCATCGAAGCTCCATACATCTTCTCTCGAACTTTATACCTTTAAAATAAATCACAAACAAAGCACAAAACACAAACTGTTTACACAAGGCTGCACATCACTTTGAGTCTTCCTCAGTCACCAAAAACACATCAACCCAAGATCAGACTTAGTTTATTTCTTTAATAAACTCGACAGAATATTTTTTCCTTCAAACACTTTCCAACGCCTTTCTAATTAATTTACAGATTTTTCAGGCATCTGTGGAATTTAAAATTTTATGCTGTGATTGCGCACGTGGGACGCAAACTCACAAGCTTCAGCACAGCAGCAGGAGGCCTACCTCCAGGGGGGCCGTTTCAGAATGTTCCAACCAATCAAACAGCCAGATTTGTACCAATTTCAGGTATCAAACTTTGGGCGTCTAATCAGAGAGCCGGATTTTCGCAATTGTTCCAATTTTGTTCCAATTTTGATGTCATCCACAAGGAGTTGATGTACCTTAAAGTGGTGATGTCATCCTCTAATTGCTAATGTTCTCACCCCTCAGTGTGAAGGAAATTGTTTTAGTATTATCATTGTATAAATGTATTGGGTTAAATGTAATGTTCATCTGCTTCTCATCCCAGCAAGGCTGAGGGGGTTTACGACAAGTTAGAATGCACCTAATGGGTCATTATACGACACCCCCAATGAACTTTTTTTCTGTGTCTTGAAATTGTGACCTCCCACTTGAAGTCTTAATAAAAGGTGCACAGGGAGAGGCAGAACCTTTGAGAAGAGAAGCGTGGTAGACGTTTTCTGTCACTCTTGCTCCTCTCCCTCGTGCATGAGAAACTTGATTCTTGTTGTGGTCTGTTGTTTATAATTGTGTCTTTCCTTAATGTCTAGATGCATTTATCTGACACTCAGCTAACTTTGTTAATATAATGATGACGTCACTTTTGTTGTGACCAAAGTGCTGATGTCAGATTCAATCTTGTCCTTCGTATCAAAGACCAAGCACTTATGAAACACCAGCTTTTTAAAGAACACTTATTTTCTGACTTATCTGATTTAATTAAAAAATGTATCGGATCAAAGAAGGCAAACCAGAAGAAGTTTCCCGTTGGGATATTTTGCACTCCAAAGCAGTTTCTCCTTTGATTTGAATGAGATCAAATCAATTCTGCGTTGGGTGGCAACTGCTTTTCAAAATCCCCAAAACGCTCATGGAATTCTGACGCCTGAACAAATTAAGCTGATTGTAGGACGAAACCAAAAACAACAGATCACTTCTACTGAATTTAGTAGAGTTGGGAATTTTTGTATGGATTCATGCAGACATTTCAGGTGGTTCATGGCCCCAGAGACAATTGTGGGTCGACAGACTACTGGAACATCGCATGTCTGGTCCCTTGGTTGCATTGTGGCTGAGCTGTTACTTGGATATTCTTTTTACACTGCCTATAGTGATTTTGAGATGATCTGGAACATAACACAAACTCATGGCCGCTTTACAGACCATGTCTTAAATCCTGGACCCAAAACTAAAGAGTTCTATGTCAAAAGAGAACAAAACCACTGGCTTTTGAAGACACCAAGAGAATATGGAAGGAAGATCCCTAAAGATGTCAAATTTGTTTTACCAGATGACTTCAGAAATCACCAACAGAAGTCGGGAATGTGTTCCGAGACAGAAAAGACAAATATGGAACATTTTATTGACCTCTTCAGGTAAATGTTAATATAATTGACTAAAGAGTTACTCTCTTGTTACCTTTTTTTGTAATTCTAACCCCTCCTACTTTGTAATCATCCTCCAACTTCTTCAACCTCTTTCCTTTCCCCCCTTTTCTTTTATACACCCCATCTCTAACATCCCACTCTCTCCTCACTTCTCATTTCTGTCCGGTTAAAAAAAAGTGTAAAAACATAATGAATATAAATAAAGTTTACCCTTATATTTAGCAGGGGTTTATACAAATGTACACCTCATGTGTCCAAAGATTCATAACCCCCTATTGTCACAGTAACATTTTTACCAATGCAAGAGGTCTTAAGCTTTAATCTGTTTGTACAATTGCTGGACAGGACAAGTTAAAAAAGCACCAAAAAATAGTTGACCTAGTTTCCATGATGTACAGAAATTCAAATGTTTACTGGATGAAGTGTCAATGATTAAGACGCAATCCTATGACATCTAACAAAACAGCCAAACAGACATTTAAAGGTTGCAAGGAAACTGACGTCAAGTTTGCACGACGTCCATGATTGGTCTTTGATGTACGGATGGAATGTAGACTGGATCTAGCCATTCACGTGACGTCCAGTTTTTAGTGGTGAGAGAGTCAACTTGATTTAGCAATGCTAAGAGCACTTAAGCTTTGACAAAAACATCCACAAATGAGCATAAACACAATGTAAACAATATCCATTTATTTAGATATATTCTGCATTTTCACAAAGAAGACAGCTTTAGACACAGTTTAAAATTTTGAATTTAAAATAACTTTAAACTTCCATTTTGTTGAAATTTAATACAGCTTAAGAAGCATTTGTTTTAAAGGAGAAACAACAAACTCAGGTATATCTTCAATGATACCATTTAAATAGATTTTGCAAAAAATATATAACATCCCAGCAGAAACAGCACCCTTTCCTTTTAATCTCTACTGCATATAGTTATTATCTCTATAAATCTTAACAGCTTTTTCACAAAGATTTGCATTAACAGTCAAAGGAAAGCACACAAGGAGCAGCTAATAACAAAAACCAAACAATCACAGTGCATTGGTTTGATATATGGCACATGTTCTAGAAAGATCTGAAGTACTACACGTCCAAGGGTTTTTACAGGGAGTCAGAACACAGACGAGCGAGTCTCTCTGTTAAGGCATGAAATGAGCGACAAGCTAATGGCAAATCACGGCATATTCACCCGCTGTTTTGAGCGCAAGACAACGCCACGAACACTGACAAGAAAGCACGAGCGCCACGTTACAACCAGTTTTAAAGAATGCTTTTTTTTCTGATTACTGTGAAGATCACAAAAACATAGAGATACAGTCTTTGGTCATAAATGTAAAGTAGAAATTGCAGGAGCTAAATAATGTAATAGGCAAAATATTTTAAAAGTAATTGATAAGATTTTGAAAGGAAATTAGAAGAATCTGGGGGAGGGGAATAAATGATCAAGTAAATTCAATAATTTAACAAAACATTCATATAACCGTGGTTATTGCCACCTTAGTATTCGTCAGCCAACAGGAGAAGTCTGAAAAAGTACTCTAAGAAAAGCTACTGTGAACATTTCTAATTAAAAATTTGGTATTTAAAAAAAGTAAATCTGTTTAAATAGGACCAAAAAAGAGAAAACCTCTAATAAAGATAACTACAGCTTTTCTCTTACCCCGAATCGCTCAAAACCAATAAAAATGACTTTTGTTTTGTATCCTTTTTTGACTGTATAGAGAACTGGACCTAGTGAGTGTGACATCACCTGTAGGAAATGCCCTACTATGGAAATGAAGTCAATTCAGTCGCCATTTTTTTCTTCATTTGGATTTCACCACATTGGAACCAGCAATCATCTGTAAGCTGTGATTGGTCCAAGTCAGTCTGGCATCATTTCTATGGCTAACCACCAGCACTTGTTGGAAGGCCACACCCCTACCACTTGAAAGCGAATTTGGGCGATTGTTTGATGAAAGACCACAAATTTTATTGAGGCACCTGTTTGGGCAGTTTATCACTCGAAGGACTTGCAGTGCAGAAAAACTATTTTAAAAATTAGGATTAGCAAGAGCATGTTAAAAAAGAATGTAGCAGAGTCAGAAAAGTTTTTCTTAAAAATATAATGACTGAGTAATAACTGTTTATTTCCCAACAGAAGTCTCCGGGATTTTGGCTTCTTAGAGCCAGAGGGTACTTCCTATTTAGAACGCAAAGAAAGAGCATGTCACTCAGTCCAGTTCTCAGATACAGTCACTGGTGTATTCCCAGTGTTATCCTATTTTTTAATGACATTACTGAATCTTTAGTGTTGCACAACTAAGACAATTAGGTAGAAAGGTACAGCAACAGGCCTATTGAGACTGATCAAGTTGAAAGAATGAGCTCACTACCGGACTAAGATGTCAGAGGTCACTTGTCCATCAAAGATAACCATCAGTGCAATTTCTTTTTACATCTAAAACTAACAGTGTAACTTACATGAACTTTAGCACAGGGTTAGCGCAGGGTTTAAAGGTGAATTCTTTGTAGTGTCTTGAGGAAAACAATTGCAAAAAAAATCATACAAAACAGCTTTAAACAACAACAACAACAACAACAAAATCCCCTTTACTACAGTTAAAGCCTTAGACACATGCACTTGTACGGGGCTGACCCTTACAGGGGCTGTGGTTTTATTAGGTTCTCCGTGACTGTGAAGGGTTGAAGAGTGGAGCTGCGCATCACAAGGGACCGCAGTTGCAGTTTGTCTCACCACAACGGGCACCTCAAAGAAAGGTCATGAAAATGGAACATACTTTTACTGTGGACGGGGTTAGTGTATCGTGATGTATTTATGACATACAGATAGTGCTGTACATACAGAAGGTGTATGTACAGGTTCCTTATTGACCACTCGCAAATTCTGAACACATGGGGTGTGCGAGTGATAAGTAAGGATGCCCACACAAACTGCGCTCTGATTGTCGAATTTCTAAATTTGAACAATTAGGCTTCAAGAACGGGAGGTATTTATTTAGGCCATGTATTTATCACATCGGCGTCCAACGGAGGGACCGAGCGATCTACGACTTCCAGGCTGATGACCTGCAGGTCCCGTACAGATTTGCTCAGCCTGTATACCTCCGTTGGGCAGTAGTGACCAAGGCCCTCAACAATTTGCAGGCATCGCTACCAATTTTGCCCTGGATTTGATGAGCTCATAACCCTACTTGTTAAAAAAAAAAAAAAAAAAAAAAAACTGGCTTCAATGATATAGTTCAAATTCTTCAACTCGTTAGTGAATTTTTCCCCCCAGAGTTCATTCACATCCAGTTAATCTCATTTTTTTTTTTTTTTTTTTTGGTAACTTCCCCCCCTTTAACAGAACAAAGGTATTCGCGTTAGACACCTTTATAACTAAGTTTACTTGGATTGTTTTATAAAAACAAGAAAACAAATATTGCTTTTAAGAGGGAAACAGCTAAATTGACTTGTAATAAACTTGTTTGGTAAAGTTTCTAGGTCTGTGATATAAACATACACGTATCTTAACACAACTTTCCAACAAACACATAAAAATCCATATAATTTTCATATATATTTCTTTATCTGTAAATAAACGTGTGCTATGCAGCTTATTTTGGCTAAATGATGGCAAATATTACAAGTTTTTCCACCATTGTAATAAAGTTATAGCATCTTTTAGCTTTCTTTTAAATGTTTAAACACCAAATATTTAACTCTCTTAATCTGGATATTGGTTAAAAAGCAATATAGTAGTTCGGAGAGTATGTTTTTTTTTTTCATGTCACCAGCGACATCTCCGGTGTTAAAGGGCTAAAGGCTTTTGATGCCTTGTTGAAGTAACAGTAGATTTTAATTTACCAACAGCTTTTGGGGCAAGTGGTGTGTTTTTTATGAAGGATTGACAGGTTCATTGGTTCAAAGGTCATTGGACCACAACCTGATGTGTCACACATGAGACTCGTCCAGGTCCAAGTCGACAGGAGACATGGGCAGAGGCAGGCGGCGAGGCGAGCGGCGTGGAGATGAGGGGGACAGCAGCGGCGTGAGGAGCGGGTTTTCTGTGCCGTGGTCCTCGCTGAGCTGCAGCTGGGGGTCACTGCGTGGCAACAGCGCCGCTGTGTCCTCGTCGCCGGGGCTCTCTCGGAGGATGGACGCTCCCGGAGGGGTCGGCGGGAGAAGGGGGGGAGGAGGTGCCGGCGAAATCGGAGTGGGGGACGTGCTCAACACGGGGAGGGGAGAAGGGGGGATAGGAGAAGAGGTGCGGGACAGAGAGAGAGGGGACGGGGTGCGTGAGAAGGGCAGTGGGGAGCAGGTTCGGGACGGGGGAGTTGGGGTGGAAGGGCGGGAGATGGAGGGTGGAGGGGAGAGGCTGCTGCGGAGTCCCCACTGCTCTCGCCTCTCTTTGCTGCTCCTGGCTGGGAGGGCCTGTGTCAGAAGAAACTGTGATCCTGGAGTTTCTGCTTTAAACATTGAAGCAGTAGTTCATACTAAATCAACTCTGTTCTGTCGTCAGAGGCAGGAATGAAAAGTGGATTAAACTGACATCCTTTTACCACATTCCCTCATCTCTGCTCCTGCTCCTACACCTGGCTGTGGTTAAGGTCTCCGGCTCGACTCGCGCCCCTGACTGTCCCCCCAACCCCGGCTGGATGAAGCTCGTCTCCTGGACTTTAAATATGTAGTTGTAGAGTTAGTTAAGTTAATTCTTCTCTATGAGTTCTGGTAATCGCCTGTCCGTCCTGGAGGAGGATCCCTCCTTCATGTGGGCACCCCTGAGGTTTCTTCGTTTTTTTCGGAATCCGTTTTTTTTTTTAGGAGTTTTTCCTTACCGCGAAGGGGGGTCTAAGGGCAGGGATGCCAGTATAGCTTAGTCCAGGGGTCGGCAATCTTTTTTACTCTGAGAGCCATTTGGGACCGCCCCTAATGAAAAAAAAAGTACCCGGAGCCACAACCCGTTTTGACATCATTATATATATTATGCATGTATATATTATATCAAGGGTGCTCATTAAGTCGATCGCGATCGATTTTCAAGGACATGAGTGTAGATCACGGTCCAGAAAAGATAAAAAAAAAGTACTTCTTTCTTTCCATCGTCATGTTTATTAGTTACATGTTTATTTCAACATTATTGTTTATTTACTGATGATTAAAAACTACACAGTGAGTTTACATAAAAATACTTTTGTATTAACAGATGAGGTGTTTTATTACAAAGACAGAAAGCAGTAACCATCGTATTCATGCTCTGCTGTAAACGGTCCAATGCGGGGAGCATCATGGCATATTATGAGGCTTTTGGCGCTGCTGGCTCCGTATTGTTGAACCTTTCGTTGCGCGATGACTTCTCTTTTTCTCTCGTCTTTCCGATCGTGGTCAGAAAGCGCAGGGGAGATTTCCTCCAGAGCTGAAGGCAATTCTCCTTCGGGGTTCACTTCCCTGTTCGAACCCTCAACCTTCAGAGCGGATTAAAAATGACTCCAGAAAAGTTATTCTGGGAACGACGACTACTCTTTATTTAGTGCTCCGTCCTCCGAACACACAATGTATTTCACGCACACACCTCCGCTCCGTGCTCACACCGCCATCTCCACCTGCACGCCCCCCCCCCCCCCCCCTTCTTTCTCGTGGCACGTGCGCCGCTCAGCACACACCCGCAACAGTATAAAGCGTGTGCCTCGCAGCTTCCTTGATGAGCTCGTATTTATCGGACTGCAGAGCTTATAGCGGGAGGAGACACGCGGGGCGGCTTTAATAAACTCCGGTTGCTGGATTTCTACCGAGGACGTGATGTGCTGCGGGGAGAAAAAGCCGCTCTGATGACAGAGTTTGCGCTGAGTGAATTTAAACTCGTGTCTGCAGTGACGTATGTGTTAGAGGATGTCCGATTGGCCATTCTGCATGTCAATCAAGTTCCGTACTTCTCGGTGAGGATTTTGATTGGCTGATGGATTTTCAAGAAGTACTCTCTTCCCCTTCAATCACCCCCACGTGCCCGAAGATGACCGGTCGATCGCGACCGACGCAACGAGCTCCCCTGCTCTGAAACACACATCACCGCACACGCGAGTCCAAAACACAGGCGCAAACTCTCCGTCACCAGAAGGCCGCTCCCCGCTCCGAGCCACGCCAAGCCCCCGGCAGAAAACCACTCCAGACCCGGAGTGTTTATTGAAGCCGCACATGTGTCCTCCTGCTATTAGCTCCGCAGCCCTGGCCCGACAAGCACGAGCCACCAAGGAAGCTGTTTTTTACGTGGCACGAGGCACGGAGCTAGCAGCGCCTTTGAAATGCCATGAAAAATGAACAAACTAAAATAAATTTGAATTTTTATAAAATACTCATTATTTTCCAAAGTCACAGGGAGCCACAACAGAAGGATGAAAGAGCCACATGTGGCTCCGGAGCCATGGGTTGCCGACCCCTGGCTTAGTCAGTTTGTTAGTTCATTTTAATATTTTCCGATCTGAACTCTATGTATTCATGATCCTTTTGAGTTCATGTTTTACTTTGAAGCCCATCGAGACAACTGTTGTTGTAATTTTGGGCTATACAAATAAAATAAAATTGAATTGAATAGATTATGAGCAAAACTTTCACAGATTCGGACAGGTGGTTTGGCAGGGATTTTTTTTCGTACGCGGATGCCTTTCCTGACTCAACCCTGTATTTTTATCCAGGCTGGGGACCGGCACAGGGGGACCCAGACTTGGGGCCTGTCGTGGCTACAGAGTTAGGCAGTAGCGCAAAAGGTCTTGCTTATAAGGACCCACACTGGATTAAACTCATTGCGCCCCTTGGGAAGCAAACCCTGCTTTCCCTCATGCCAGTTCTGCATGTGGGTACCGGATCTTCTCGGGCTGCCGGATCTTCTCGGAGTCCATCGGGGTCCTTCGAACATTGATCACGTCACCCTACGGTAATATCAGTTAGACAACCTACTTAGCGAGCGATTTTACGTTTAGCGATTTTACTACTTAGCGACGTCACCCTATGGGTATTTTGTACCCCCCCTTGTGAGTGGGTAATTTGTAGTGTGTTCCTCCTCTGTCCCCTTTAAGCCAATGCATCATGGGAGATGTAGTGTGAAATCTGACGCTAAAGGGCAGAAAGATTAGAGTCTCTGAGCTTCGTTGTTTTGTTTACTTTTTCCACGGTCTGATACCGGATTCTGTGGAAAGCTACACCGCTAAAGAAGAGCTTAAGCTGGTATTTTTGTTAGAACTGAGCGACTTTTTGAGCTAAATTGGAACAAGGAAGTTGAGACTTTAACCACTTCTGATTGGTCAGACTGATGACATGTGATTAAGCCTCCAAGAATGATTGGCGGGACTTTTCCGCAAACAGCTTTAGTTGTAGCTAAATCGCGGTACCTTCATTCTTATCAAAATGTCTTTAATAGAATCAAATAAACACAAAGAAAAAAGTATTTTATGATCTTTCATATTCTTAACTACTCAGTGTTTTATCAGGGCCTGTTTGGATGAACAAAGAGCTGATTTTCTGGAGATGGTAAATGTTTTTAGATCAGTTAATGAGGGTAATTTCCCACGGCACTTTTGACCATCTCCCACGGCACACTAGTGTGCCGCGGCACACTGGTTGAAAAACACTGGTTTAGTTCCTGTCAGGGGTTGCCACAGTTTATCGCTGAATGTCTTTCCTGATGCAACTCTGTATTTATATCCGGGCTGGGGACAGGCACAGGGGGACCCAGACTTGTGCCCCCTTGTGGCCACATAGTTCAACGTTAGGGGTTTGCGAAGCATATCCTTTTTATGCCCCTGGGAAGCGAAATCATCTGTCTCAACAAAACCCACCGCTAAAAATGCTAATTATGCTAACAATGCTAATGTTGCTAAAGGTGTCAACATTTTTAGTTCATTTTCTCACCTCAAACTTTTACTAACATTAACTTTTGAAATAGGCTTGTTTAAAGACCAATAATGTCTTTATGTATTAATTTATGTATTATGTATTATAATGTATTACAACAAGTTACTTTATTAAGTTATAGGATTAACCGTTAAACATTTGCTAATATTTTTTTTACTAGTTTCTGCCAATTTTTCTCATCTCATTTCTATCACATTTGAGTCCAAATTTATTTTAAAAAAAGGTGTTAAAATTATATATTAAAATGCTAAACAATTATTTCTTAACTGACACATGACGCATTAATGTGATACAAGTTTACTTTAAGTTGATGAAAATGCAGCAGACGTTGGTAAATTTACCTGGGCGTTTGCAGGCCTGTGCAGGTCGGCAGTGACTGTGGCCGAGACAGAAGGAGGAACCTCCAACGTTGGAGACTTGGACAAAGCAGGGGCTTTTGGCTCAGCAGGGGCCTCCACCTTGCTGGGAGTTGGAGGTTTGCTGCCCCCAGTGGCCTGCTGCTCCTGATTCTCTGTGAAGGTGACGGACCTCTTTTGATCCGCTTGAGCTGTGGGCGAACGGTGCATTTGAATAAAAAACAGAAACGGCTACAAGCAGCGATGCAACAGATAGAGGAGGCGAGACTAGAAGGGAGGAGGCGGAGGGCTGGGAGAGGGGTGCAAGACAGACATGCAGAGCGCCCTGTCGGGTGAGGTAGCAGATACAAAGGGGGGGCGGGCCGTTGCAGGGTGGAGAGGAAGGGTTTAACGGTTGAGTCTCACCTTCACAGTCCAATAATGTTTCTTTACATGGAAACATAAGGCATGGGACAGAACAAAGTGACAGAGTCAGTCCGGTGAGACGAGCTCCAACCAACAGCATTGGAACAAAGACGGAGGTTGTGAATGGTGGGAGGGTAGTGGCTCAGTTCAAGTCAGCACACAGACATTTTATTTATTTGTTAATACATTTCAAATATCCACTCGTTTTCTGATCATCAAACCAAAAGTGTCACGCCACCAAAAATGGGCGTGGTGATAAAAAATATTATTCTACCTTTTGAAATTAGTCTGTCTTTCAAAGCCACTGATGTCAGACACTGGAAAATAAAATATTTTAATATTTTAATATTTTAATATTTTAATATTTTAATATTTTAATATTTTAATATTTTAATATTTTAATATTATATAATATCAAGCTTCATGGCTCGAGTAAAGAAAAAGCTAAAAAATCTCTTAAAAAAGTAAGGTACAGTAGATCAATTTTTTTAAACTGACATTAGCAAAAACTTTTTTGTTTCAATTATAAAAATTATTTTATTAAAAAGACTTAAAATGACTAGTTTATCATATGCAAGCAAAAAGAAAAACATTGGAGGGAACTGCTGCATATTTCTGGGTTTATGTTATTAATTACAATAATTAAAAACCAAATCATTTGTGCATACAAACTCTAACATTAAATACTATGTGATTTTTAAAATTACAATTCAAAGCAACAAATACGTTATTTCCTTATATATTGCTGATACCAAAGTCCAGAAGACCAGAACAGCCACATCTGCTAATATTGCTTTTTAGCCAGAGTTTGTTTCACAATTAAAGAAATATACTACACATTGTCGAGGATACAAGATCACTGTACTTTTATTTTATAAAACATAACTAATAAAATTGAGTAAATAATCTTCACCCGGAAAAAAAAGTTTTAGTTTCCCTTTTTTGGAAATCAATAGAAAAACACACCAGTTTGACGAAAATGTTGCGTCAAAATGGTAAACACATGATCATCATTAATTGTTCAACTTATTATCAATTACTTTAGTTGTGGTCTAACTTAAGGGGAAAGTTTTTAGGTCAGAAACAATTTTAAATCAACACCTGTCATTTGAGAAAAAACATAAGCCCGGCCCCAGCGACTGTGCTAACTGCAGATCAACGAGTTGTAATTCTGTTCCTTGTTCACAGCAAAACAAACATTGAGTTTTCTACAAAACATGACCTATTTACTAATTTTCTCAATAAGAACAGTTGTTTATTCATCTCCCCAGAAAACTGTTTGTGTTCTGACCTAACAAGTTATTAGGTCGTTATTTTGAGAAAACAAGCTCTAGCAAAAAAGAGACACGGCCGATGACGCCTACCATACAAAAAAATGTCCGTCTTATTGTTGGACAAAGAAAACACTATCTATTGGACATTTGAAACTACTAACTAAACCTTAGTATCCATGATTAAATGTTACAGAAAAAACTGTTTTGTTTATGTCAGATAAAATTAGTTTTTTGGGGGGTTTTTTGTTGTCATTTTTTGAACTACAAACGTTTTTGCATAGTGCAGCCTTTTTAAACCCAGTTCCAATCATCAACAAAAAATGTTCATCTTATGATAAATTTGAGGGATTTTTATACAGAAAAACCAGAATTGTTAAAAAGAAGACTTTCTAAGATCTCTTTGAGGATAAAACGTCTGTGCTCTGCTGGAGCTGAAGCGCAGGGAAGTTTGTCCTCTAGTTGGCGTACACAGACGGCAGCACACCAGCCATTACCCAGTGGTTTGTTCTTGGGCTGGATGCTCCTGCGTGTTGTCGAGAGTCTGGCTCCAGACCGGCCGCGCGGTTCATTTTTCGGAATGGACAGCAGGGGGCGCCGCAGCTGCAAAAGGTCCAATTAAAGATTCAGAAGCCAGAAATTATTTTACATTGGTCTGAAAACACCGAAACGGAAGTAAATTGCTCACAGTTTTGCTTCTTGTTAAGGAGTTTGAATTAGGGCTAGCTATCACCAATCATTTCTAGAATCGATTTGATGATTACACATTTAAACATATTTGTATAGAAAACAATAATCTATATATGTTTTGAAGATGTTAATATTAATCAGATTAAGTTAACACACTGTAAAATGTATTAGTGAAATAATAAACCAGTAAGATTGTTAACACCATGCAGTGTTGCATGGTTTCTCAAACAGAGAAGCTCCATCAAAAATGTGCAGATCACTAACACTGTAAAGGTTCTAAACTGGCTCATATTACAAAAATAAATGTTCTGCCTCTCCTGCAGGCCGTTTCCGTTTGGCCACTAGGTGGAGCTCGCGCTATAGCGTTACACTTTATTCCAGAAGATTTGATCAGAAAAAAACAGTGCTGTAATTGGAGTATAATACCTGTGAGTACATAAAGATGTTTAGGTGGACCAAGCGATAGCATAAGCCGTCCTATAGGAAATTCCATTATACGTTAGCATCAAGCTAGCAGACTTTGGGTTTACTGTGGTTATCCGTTAGGTCACCAGAAAAGGATATAAGATCAATTTCTACTTTTATGGGTTGATCATTGATTGATTCAGCTTGGATTGATTTAGATCGATTAATTGGCTGGAATTATAAGACATGAAGAATTCACACCACTTCGACATTTTGCACCAGGCCTCATCCAACTTCGAGTACATGCGCTAGTATTAGGTAGCGACAGACCACAGTATGTTAAAAGCACATTCTTAAAAGCGCCACACAAACCTGGTGTGGACAGAGCTAAAAAACATGGAAGAAAAAAAAGGGTCGCGTGTCAACACCTGTCTGAGTCCTCGTTTTCTTCCCAATGGAGGTTGCAGGAGGATGTTCTGTTGACCTGGTTCACTCTGCACACTGGCAACCCTGTCAAATCCAGTCACATGGACACGGGTGTACAATGCAGTCACGCACACACACAAAACACACGCACACACACAAAACACACACAACACACCGTCGTAAAAAAAAAAAAAAGAGAGAAACAACACTTCATCCAAAACCGTTTACTTCCTAAATCAATTTTTCATTACAACTTTCGTCTACGATACTCATATTCACTAAGTAACTGCACAACACACACAATAAACTACAAGACACCCAGTCACAGCGCAGAAACAAAAACAGTGCTGCCATGATTTACACACCGAAAACACAACAGGGTATAATAGGGGCTGGAGTAGCAACACTTTGTTACCCATCAGTCAAAAACGATTGTTCCCTTCCAACTAAGAAAGGCAAATTCCCCATTTAAGTTTTAACAAATAAAATGGGGGACAAAAAAAAAACTGGGGTTGCCACACCAATTCCCCTTTGCCCTGACAGATTGGTATCCACATTTGGGACGGCCAATTTGATCACGAGAAGCCTGGAAGACATGAAACAGTATGAGACACCAATGGGAGAAAGGCTGACTTTGGTGATGACACATCAACTGAAAAGACCCACAGCTAACAGAAGAAAAACAAAGGCTGGTGGGGCCCCTCGTAAGCTTTTTAAAAAAAATTATTTTAAGGCTCCTGGTTAGGCTAGTACAGCAGATGAGCTGGGGAGATGAGGGTCAGTGGGGAGCTCAAAAGAGGGTGAGGTTGGGTTAGGGAGGGGACAGAGACAAGGCACACTGGACCCACACAGAAAGAGGGGGACAGAGGTGGGACAGGGCCGCGACGATTTGGTTGGATGTGGATGAGTGATTGACGGCCAATAAGAGGAGGCCGTCCTGAGGTGATGCCCCTCCCAGTGGCGGACAGATGCAAGAAATGCACCAACTGGACACAAACACAGAGAGGGCCACTGTACCTAGAGAGGTGACCCTCCTGCAGAAGGCCCTGGGATTCATCTAGCACATTGGGTTCGCTGTAAGAAGGGGGAGTGAAGGGAAGGGGGAGAATGGGAGTTCAGGGAGTTTAGTTGAGATTCATGGCCACTCTTAGCTCCTCCCTTCACGGGTGAAAAGGCTAGACTCTTGTTCCAGTGACAGCTATGAATGATGAAGTAGATCTTTTTTTTTTGTTTCATCAATATTCAGCTGACACTCCTTCATAAAGAATTAATTAACAGAGATATACAGAAAAATATGACTGTGATTGTGTGATGACTGATCAGTAAGAAAAAATACAAACCCGCATGCCGAAAAAGGATTTAAATTTTGTTAAATGTTCAAATTGTGGTTGGAGCTAAAGGCAAAGAACAAAAGTGATACAGCTACCTAACTTTGGGCTTTGAAATATGAAAAACTTGTTTTCAAAAATCATGTTAGAAATTAAATTTAGGTGAAATCTAAAACACGGAGAGCAATGCATAGGATGGTTTGCCGCCATCTTGGTCAGATATGTGAAATAGCCGTAGAACTGGGCGTAGAACTGGCCAAAATACTCCAGGCAAACAATGACAATAGTAAAAATAATTAGTGGCTATCGGATCTCGATTTGGATAACAAAATGATTTACATTATAATAACCAAAGGCAAATATTTACTAAGAGTTGTGTTCAAAACTTAAGGGGTTTAGCTATTTTGTACATCCAATTTTGACTGTTTATTAAAAGCTTTAAAGTTAGGCATACACAAGGGAAGGCTGTCCAACAAGAACTATAACCTTTCATTTTCGGACATTACCTTTGACTTGGCAGCATGGTACTACGAGGACCTTCTGGCTGCAATGTTGCCGAGCCGGTGGCGTGGCTGGAGAAACGTCGCTGTGACATCACTCGCGGCAGGAAGGCCTCATGCTCGCTCACAACACTTGGGATGCTCATAGAGTCATCTGGGGGTGAGTCAAATGGAGTGTAACCCTTTAACATTGGAGATGTCACCAGTGACACTTGAATAGCACACGGCTTTTGACGTACCATAACTCTTTGACCATTCACACGATCAACGTGAATCCTCTGGTTCTGTCGGCTTTTCATAGCGGCTTTGCAAATATGTAACATATTGCTAATGTAAATGGCACAAAGCTGCTTTTATCTGCTACAGAATTAGCTGACTGCACTTATCGCGTAAGCACTTCACTGCTGTTAAGTGTTGATTACGTTAGTTACATAAAACGGTTGAAGAGTTACAGGATTTGAAAGAAAGTCAACACAACCATTAAACCGCTCCGAAAGAAGAGCACCCTTACTTTCTTCGTCATCCTCATCAGTGCGGCTGAGAGTGTCCTGTGATGGTTGCCGTGACGGTTGGCTTTCCTGCTCCCAAACCGTCCCGGTACCTGTGTTTGAGCGTGACATCGTGGCCAAACTGAGGCGGTACGCTGATGTAGAAGTGCCAACTGTACTGATGGAGGTCTTTCCTTGGTACGCTGTTACAGGCAATAAGATAAAACAGATCAACCAGACATAAATGAAAGCTTAAAATGATGAAAGCATTTCATTATTGGTTCAAGATTCATTCCTGTGTCTGACCAGAGCCACTGTGCACAGCCTCTTTGAGGATCTTTAGCTCATTGTTGAATTCTGCAAACAGGGAGCTCTTGCATAAAGGTCTTGGGATGAAGCGGCGCTCCAGTTGGTCGGCAATATGGTGGCGTGCCGTGATCTCTTCTTGAGAGTCGGCTGGCTGGGTCAGCAGCTGAAAAATATTTTTAAAAGCCTCAATAAACTGTCTTTGGAAATGATACAGGTGCTAGTCAACATCAAAGTACTTTACCTTGCACTGAATGAAAGGTCTCAGCAAGACAAAAATAGGGATGCGGGTTCGGACGATAAAGTCTATAAAGTCCCAGAAGGCCAAGCCGCCCACCTTCCGTAGAGCCATCTCTTTTACCTGCAGGCTCAGACGATACCACTGGTTTCCCAGCGAGCGCTCAAAGCACACCAGCACCACCTTCAGAGCTGTGGGAGGAGGAAGTGAATGCTTAAATCGTGAGAGTGCTAACACTCAAAATTACCTAACCATGGTCTTTAAGGTTCATGTATTTTTGGGGCATTCATGTCCGACTGACAGTTGATTACTGGGATCTGGTGCTTTCAGCCAATAAGAATTTGAACCCCTTGACCCAGATGATCACATGCTAATTGGGTGGAGCTAAAAATCAAGGAGCGCTGTTGTTCTTGAGGGTCAAGGGTAGGTTTATTTTAATGTGTTAGCTTTACCAAGATAAGCAGCCTGGCTGGTGGACTCTGCCAAACCCTCGCGCCGCAAATCCTTCCCTGTGTCCCCAGGTGTGGAGCAGTGAGCCGGAGAAGCGTCCAACATGAAGTTCTTGGTGCGTGAGGTGGAGATGATACGCGGGGGAAGAAGGATATTGATGACAGTCTGCAGGAGCAGAAAGATCTCCGGTTGCTCAAGATGAGGGCTATCTGCAAAATAAAACAAAAACAAACAAAACTTACAGGATATCAGCGAAAAAGATGTTGCTTAAAAAACTTTTTTTTATTTACCTTTGCTTCCAGATCCAACGGTCAACACAAAGGGAATCAGCAGGTTGAGCAACATTCCCTCTCGGCGCTCTTGGTTGGTGAAAGGTGAGATCACATGACTAAGAGGGAAGTCATCCTTCAAGGCCTACAACATGAAGAAAGTAAAAAATTAGTAATAATTTATCTTCCTTTAGAGTATATGTTTGTTGTGGTTGGATTTAGGTTTGCCGCACCTGGATCTGAAGGGCAACCAGCCGGACTACAGCTGTGCTGAAAGGAAGAGGAGGAGAGAGGTAAGGGCTCAGGTGGAGAAGAGGCAGCCCGTCCGCCACACTTGAGGGGCCAACAACGCCCATTACCTGTTGAGAAACAGATATGTCTTAAAAAAAACTTTTCCATTTGTACCAGAGATTAACAATGATGTGCACTTGTGCTGAAAATGATGACAAAAGCTCCATATTCCAGCTACTTAAACAAACTTTACTCGAAAACTACTCACATGTACACAATATTTTATGCTTAAAGTGTGGGTGACATGGCCTATTTTAATAAGCCAAAATATAGTAAATAGTCTCTATTTCATGTTGCGATTGTTTTTAATATTTTTCGAAAAAGAATAAATAGCGAAAAACGCGATATAAACAACGAGGACGGCCGCCGGCTTCACGCATTCCGCCGAATTCGCGCCGCCCTGTTTGTGACGTAACGAAAGGCAGACAACATGGCTAGCACCGATAGCGAAGCACAGAGTGATGCTACCGTCTTCCAGCCAAGACCACTTAAATTTGTTTTTTTTTAATCGTCTTCTCACAACTGAGGTCGTGACCACGCTCAATAATGACGATGCCCGCATTATTGATCGCAAACTCTTCAGATCTGTTTGTGAAAGTTTAGCGTGTCCCCGCCAGTTTTGGTCTCTAGGGGATCCGTCACGCTGACCACGTGGTACAGACAGAGCCAATCAGAGCCGTCGACGCATCCGAAAGCAACTAAAATGTCCCGTCATTGGTCAATTAGGCCGGGTAGACGAGAGATAGCCGCGACCATAGAGGAAGCGATCCGCAGAGAAATATAGAAAATAAAGCTAAAATTCGCCGATTTCAGACAATTTTTTCATCCGGAAAGCGATTTGTCCATAGAGATCAGGTCTTTATTTCCAGGAAAGTACGTTCGGTTTGCTCGAGGGCTTCGGTTTCGCCCTCGTGCGTGGAACTTGTTTTGTCCATTGTTTCAGCAGCGTTTCTTGTTTTGGGAATTTATACACAGATACACTTTCACTAGATGTATTGCTACATCCAGCTGCCACACAACGACTTGGCATGTTGATGATTAACAGAGAATTAACGAGAATTAACGAATTAACGATGATTAACGAGAGAAACGAAGACTACCTGCTTTGTTTACCTGCTGTCCGAAGCGGAACTACGGAAGTCAATGCCTTTCGTGACGTCACAGGCCATATCGGGGTCACTTCCAGCCTGCGCTCTTAGCGGCAAATTCAAATCTCTGATTCCTTCGAAAGATGTCTATTATTCATATGCTTCGGATTTTTTTTGACGCGAACTATTGGTATCAATAGAATCAGCGTTTAAAGGGCTTTTTTATTTGACAAAGTTGTTCAAAGCATGGCATCCACACTTTAAACAGCCTTAAAGAATTTTGAAAGTATTTCATTCACATTGGGGGGGTTTGCATACCAGGTTTACACAGACGTTAATCAGAGAGCGTAGGTGGGGGAGAAAAGAAATGATTGGCTGTCGCTGCAGGGTCAAGCAGATTCCCTCGATTAGATTGCTGGCCGCCTCCCATTCCACCTGCCTCCTAGGAAACACACAGCCGAACGACACCACATGACAGAAGACAAGTGGGTGAATTTCAAATAAAGGTAAATAAAAAACCAAATATCAATTTGCCTTTTAAGAAAAAAAAAAACAACACGTTGACATAAATCAAAATACTCAGTGTGCTCCAAAGTAGAAGAAAGCAATTAACCGACTGTCAAAATCTTGGCTAGTTTGAGGACAAATGTTGCAAAGCTCACAAACAACGGCAGTTAACAGCAGAAAATCACTGGACACAAGTGTTCCCTCTTAGCTAGCTTTCAGGTTTTGGTTTGATTTTTTGGATTTAAAAGTAACGTATGTGTGGCGTCCTTTATAAAAACACGGAAGTGCCATCCCTTTAAAATTGGATCATGAGGGAGAAATTCATTGCGGTTTGTGCCCGGCTGCACTTATATAACACCAACTCTTTCATATATCAGAATGGAGTTGGAAAAGAAAAAGCCTGGAGCGAGATTCACAAAATTTCCACCACTTTAACATTTTGCACCAAGCCTAATCCAACCGTGACTACATGTGCCAGTATCGGGTAGCGATAGGCCGGTGTGAACACAAATGCTTAAAGCGCGTCCAAAGCCCCATGTTCAGCGTGTCCTTGACATGCCCGGTGCATACGTGACATCAGAGGGTCCGATCCTTAGCTGGAAGGTCATGGGTTCACATTTTAAAAGGGGACCTGATACCTCACGGCTTACCACTTAGCATTCACTTGTTTGATTGGTTGGTCAAACCACCACAGGGTTCACAAGCGTGTCTGTAGCTCACTGCTCCCCCAAAGGGATGGATCAACAAATTTCACACACTTAGATGTATTTCAGCTTATGGGACTTTAACTATGGGATAAGACAACTTTCAAAAAAGGTATTAAGCTTTCAGCAGGCGTAGAGGGAACACAGCCAATAATTGGTTAAATGTACAAACACGCCACAAACCCATGTATGCATTTATGTCTTGACAACTGCGCAGAAATACAGCAAAGCAACACTTACAGCATTTACGGTGAAGCACCCCACGGAGGCGGCGTGACAGATCACAGTGCCAAGAAGCCGTCTATCTACTGTACACACCATGGCACTGGCACAGCACGACACACTCACAGGGAATCGGAGAAAAATGTATTTAACAGACCTGGTGCATAGTGCCTGAGGGCGAGCGCACCTGAGCGTTGGCATCTTGTGGATCTTGTTAAACATCCGATCGAGCCTCTTGAGGATGAGGATGAGAGCCGGTCGAACAGCCTCTGAGGACCAGTCGGTTATGGGCAGCATCTCCATGATGTAGCGCCGCAGACCTCGGCTCTCCATGGTAAGGGTGTCGTAGGGCGCTAGCTTAAGCAGAGCGTGAGCAATTTCTGCCAGCCTAAGACACACATTTTTATGGAAAAAAAGAATACTTTGCTTTTTCTAGACATGAATTAAACTTTTTTGGGTAGTTGAAGATGGTGTAAATGGTAAATGGCGTATACTTACACTGACCAAAAATAGAAACGCAACCCTTTTGTTATTGCTCCCATTTTTTATGGTATGAACTCAAAGATGTGAAACATTTTTCACATACACAAAATAACTAGTTCTCTGAAATATTGTTCACAAATCTGTCTAAATCTGTGATAGTGAGCACTTCTCCTTTGCCAAGACAATCCATCCCACCTCACAGGTGTGCCATATCAAGATGCTGATTAGATAGCATGACTATTGCACAGGTGTGCACTTCATGAGGCAAATGGTGGTCACACCAGATCCTGACTGGTTGTCTGAGTCCCCTGACCCCCTCAATAAAACAAAACTGAAGATTTCAGAGTGTCCTTTTCTTGTGGCCAGTCTAAGGCACACCTGTGCAATCATCATGATGTCTAATCAGCATCTTGATCTGGCACACCTGTGAGGTGGGATGGATTGTCTTGGCAAAGGAGAAGTGCTCACTATCACAGATTTAGACAGATTTGTGAACAATATTTCAGAGAACTGGTTATTTTGTGTATGTGGAAAATGTTTCACATCTTGGAGTTGATATCATTAAAAATGGGAGCAATAACAAAAGGGTTGCGTTTCTATTTTTGGTCAGTGTATATAGCCCTTTTCTACCTACAAGGACGAGGTGCTTTACAATCACAGACCCATTCACCCAGTCACTTACACATTCACATGCTGGTGGTGGCTCTGCTGCCAAGCACAGGCGCCTGCCCACCACCAAAAGCAAGGTGGGGTTCAGTGTGTTGCCCAAGGACACTTTGACTCATGGGCTTACAAGGTGGGAATTGAACCTGCAATCTTATGATCATGGGTCAACCAACCTACCGCTGCACCACGGCTGCCCAGTGTTGTTTAACGACTTAGTGTAATAAAATGCAATAATTTCAGTATATCTAAAAAAACCCCAAAAACAATTAAAAGTGGTTTTCATATCATTACCTCATGTGTGACTTTATATCCAGCAGTTCCAAAGCTGTGACCCGGGGCTCGCCAGCAACGTTCTGCAGAATTTTGAGCCGAGGTCCACAGTGTTTGTAAAACTCAGTACAGATGTTCAACAGCGACTCTCGTGGTCTACGAAATTCCTCTCTGGCGATACGTTCATCCAATTCCTCCCTTGGCATGCCTTGTCCTTCCTCCATCAGGTGGATGTTGTCCCTGGTATTGACTCCTCCTGACAAGGCATGGTTGGCCGCTGTGCCGCCCTTGTGGCCTTGATCACATCGAGACATCTGGGGCGCAGTCATGGGCCTTTGGAAGATCATTGGATAGAACGAGAAGAACTCAAAAATTAAGTTAAGACACAAAAACAACATGGCAAGACAAACCTGGTAAGCGCCTCTGAGCTGTAGAGGAGAGCTTGCAAAGATGTGGCCAAGGCGGCGATGGCTGCAATTTCGTCTCTGGCAGCCGAAGCGGACTCCATTGTTACTGTGTTGCTCTTTAGTTTCTGAAGGTGGCATGGCACTAATGCTTCCAACACCATCAACATCTGGAGACTGTATTAGGGAAGAAAACAGTGAATGTAATCAATGCTAACGCAGCAGTTGAAGTCTGCTTGATATCCTTTCTTACCTTCTAAAAGACTCAGGGGCGTAAGCTACCACAGTCACACACAACTTGATTGCCTCGCTGACTGAGAACACCAAGTCTTCATTACCATAGCAGAAATCTACCAAAACAAACGTTAGACTTTAGTGTGGTATGATTTATGTACTTCAAGTGCGCACTATAAACTGAGTAAACAACTTTATTTTAATATAATTTTTGTAAAGACAGGTATATGAGCTACTAAACCTAAGAAACTGAAACTATGTTAACATCAGACACGATTTGCTAGGTGTGTTTTGAGCACCAGGCATTTCAGGTATCGCAGTGCAATGTTTCCAGATTTCAACGATCTGAACTTCGCATCAACCAATTAGGGACTCAGTTTTGGCCCATGATGCGTTCATGATGTGGTCAGCGGGTGAAGTCCAAAAGCAACATGGAAGATCTGATCGTTCCCTGCCTGAACTTTATGTTTTTCTTATTTATATGGAGACAATTTTTTAAAAAGTCCATTCATTTAAATGTTTTCCTCCTGCTTGGACTATTACAGTGGGTCAGCAAGTCAACAAACTGGATCACAGATATCAAAGTACCGCTAAAAGCGGCCATCATTCCGACGCAGTTCCCACAGTAGATGGTGAACCTCATCACACTGGGAGAATCTCTGAACGATCTCATAAAGCCAGCACATGGAGATGTGCTTACTGATGCCTTTGTTGACCTCTTTAAAATAAAAAAAAACCTGATTTCTCAACATCATGTGTCTTCCATATAGCTCCCATGTAGCAATACGGCCAAAAATTTTGACAGTAGCTCCTTCCACACAATTTGGGGGGCGTCAAGTTTCTGAACATATTTTTGGACAAGTGTCAAGCAGCGAATTTAATGCGCATCAAAAGAGAGGCAGAAATAAATTACGTTCGGTGTGAACATAACAGAATAAGATTTTTTAGAAGTAAAATGTGATATTTAAACAGTGCTTTGATCTGACCTTTTCCCAACCAACATTCAAGTGTGAACAAGAGACCAATTACCCAAAGAGCGCAGAGGCTTCTCCGCTTTGACCAGCTCAAGAGCATCCAGTCCGTCCTGTGTTTCGCCCTCTAGAGACACTAGCAGGTCAAACAGACACTGTGATGACACTCCTTTGGACAAGCCTGTACTGGTGCTGGTCTGTGCAAAAGTGGGAGATGAAGACGTTCTTTTAAACCTCACCGATAATTCAACATCTTTCCCAGAAGATTCCATTGAACAGAAGTCTTACTGTGAATTCCAGCAGTGGGGCCACGCTAGCAAACAGCTGCAGGATGAAAGGTTTTCGGTGAAGGATGTAGAACTGCCGACAGCAGAACTCGATGCCCTGACGTAGTAAAGGGTTGCTCTCATAATCAGCGTAGACCTGTCACAGCAGCAAAGAGCACACCTTTTTTTTAAAGATCATGGACAAACTTAAATTTTTCCTCTTAGCGACTCTGTAGAGTCAATGCTAATTAGCATAAAGTGAAAAATAACTTTACATCTAGAGGATGACATGTGCATATATTTAAAACTGGATAAAAAAAATAAATGTAGTCAACCAAATATCTAACTAAAATATGACAAAACAAAGTTTACATTTTTGTTTTTCTAAAAATGTATGTAGTAGAGTGGTAGATAGCCAGCCAAACAAAAAACGCCAGTTTCTCTTGAAAGGATTTTCTGTCTACATTACTGTGTGAAAAATCACAGCAAGATTCACTTGCAAGCAAAAAAGATTTTTGTTGACTAGTGAACCAGTTACCCTGATCGTATGAGCTTTCCCTGTTCAGATCTGGTTTGGAAAAACCGCTCTGATGGGAATGACCATTAATTAAATCTTCTAGTACCCATACTATGTCCTTTACAAGAGAATACAACAAAATGCCATAAGGTCAGTCACATCAAACTGTTTTGTGTACCTGAAGCATGGTAGGCAGGATCCATTGGTAGCCACTGAGAGAGAAGAGGTGGTTGAAGTGGACAGCTGTGTTGATGGCGGTGGCAGTGTACTGCCTGAGGAGGGCGCTGTCCTCTGGATGCAGCAGCAGCGCCCCATTAAAGACATTGAGGAAGAGCATTATCTCGTCCCCCCAGGGATACTCGCTGGGCATGCCCAGAAACATTTCCTCCAGCAGCTTGATCCACAGAACCTTGTGGAGCGTGTCCAAACCAAACAGCTCTTTACCTGTAGAAGTTGTTCAAGCAATTTCATTCATACATGCATCAAAGGCTTCCGTTTTCGCAATTTCCCTGTTTGTTTCACCTTGCGGCTCATTGAACAGTGAGAATTCGGCATCGATGGCAGTCCGCGGAAAGGATGGAAGGCGAAGCAGGTCCTCCTGGAGCAAGGAGACGTGGGACTGCTTGTGTACACTTGGAATGTGTTGAGTCAGGGAGATGAGGAAGAGGACTCGACCCACTTCCTCCAATTTACGAGAAAACACCTTAAGATGGAACGACATAAGTAGCTTGATCACTTTAAGATCTTGCTTTTCCAAAAGAGTACATTCTTTTCAACAAAGCCTAAAGCTACGGACACACTAGGCATGTGACGAGCAAGTAAATATTGCTCATAGTGGACAAGCAGAAAAGGAATTCATTTTTTCTTATGTTCACTAGCGCATGTCTGCCATCTGCAGTTGGAATAGGCTGAGTACAAAATTTTAAACGCAACAAATCTTGCAAATCTTTCTCCAGGATTTTTCTTTTACATCTGTATTCTCACTTGGTGTCATATAATTCTGTCCGGGCACAAACAGCAATTACGACTTTCACCTCCATGATCAATTTTTAAACGGTTAGCGCTTCCATGAATACATAGCTACGAAATCCAAGTCCCTGATTGTTCCAATTTCGACTTGGGGTAAAAATCAACAAGCATGGAGTAGCCATGCTTTATGTACCTAGACGCCAAAAACGGTCATTGAAACTTGCGTAGTTTAACGGTGCCAAGCCACTTTTATTCACGCCATAATCAGCTAATTGATTACGTAAGGACTTTAAAGTGTTCCTATCAGCCCAAGGCTGCTTTTCTCCCCTTCAGAATCTGCTGGAATGACATAAACTGCGTCAACGGTCCAAAGAGTTTCCAAAACTCTTGCGTGAATGTGAGAGTTTGTAATGGGGTAGCTCTAAACATGCATTTATAAGCGATCATATAGACTTCATTAAAAATGGTCGCTTTAATACGTGTTGCATTAAAGTGGTGGTGTCAATGTAGCTTGACACTTACCTGCTTTTGGATGAGCTCCTGTCCTTTTTCAGGAAGCATGTGAACAAGGTTGAGTTGGGGAGACACTGACCTCCGAAACGGGTAGATGTCCCTTACATAGGTCTAAAGGAGGGGAACAGTCACTAATTAAGAAAGGTGGAGAAAAACATCTAAAATTGACCCATTTATAAAAGTCTCCCTATTTTATGCTTTGGTATACACGTAAATTAAGATCTACCAACCTTTTATTACCAAGAGCATTACAATGAGCAAAAGCAGAATAAATTATAGTCTACCTTTGAGTAATGGATGAGGTTCCATCTTTTATCCATGAGGAAGTAGTGTGCCGATCTAGCCTCGGGAATATTAAAGAATTCAAGACATTCCTGTTTGGACAAAGAGAGGAAAACCATAAATGATTTTTTTAAACCCTTGAGCAGTCTTAACATTCTGTTCACTCCTCTTGTCATATAGGTCAAAATGTACCCACCCTTCAAAGCCCCAAAACAAAGCAACTTTAATAAATTGTAAATTTAGCAGAACTGGCGTGTATGTTTTGGTGTGTGTGTGTGTGTAGGTGTGTGCGAGTAGGCTATGCAGCTGTGAGCGTAGGTGTGTGCAGATGTGTGTAGGGGTGTGTATCTGTGAATTAGAAGGAGTTTTTCTAGTGTTAAATTGGATTTATAATTTTTGTGTCAAAATGCCCCCCCCAGTCCAATCTTAGACCCTAATGGTGACTACAGACCAAAACTAAGCATATACTATGGAGTCCCTTTGGGAAAAGTCATACATAGGTTGGAAAAGGATAGGTTGCAGTATTTAATCTACAAATAAACATGGTAATGGGTCATTTTTACCCACTAGACTACACAAGGGTAAAACAATAAATCTCATAAGGAATTTAAATTAGAATTATTTGACGATTGTTCACCAAAATTTGAATGCATTTTGTCAAACAAACATCCCACTGGTTAACTGCTGCAACACAACAGAATTCACTTGAAAGCAATACTGTTTTTTTAGGAAACCAGGGTCATTTTTAGTCAAAACTGAACATGTGACCACACTTTGATTCCACACTCAATACCACTTATTCAGGTCATAGAAGTCTTTTAAAATCTTTACTCTTAGTTATGTGTACTCATCTAGGGTTGGGTTGTCTGGGTCCATGAAGGGTCAAAAAGAGGGGAGCGCAGGTGTATCTTGCCATTCCCTAAGGGGAAGTCATAAAATAGAATGTAGCCACTGTCTTGACTGTGGTAACTGAATCGTAAAGTATTCGTCAGGATAATATAAGTTGCACGCACACATGATGTATTGCTGATCCTGTTGCATGGTGCCCTTACGTGTTGTTTAAGTGTTCACCTTAAACATTTAATGTTATCCTCAAGACTTCTGCAGCACCACTATGGGTCAACCCCCTGGATGTGACTAAGGCTTAAGTAAAGGTTATGGCAGGTGGGGTGGTCCCTGTCCCTGGACCTTTGAAACCTTTTGGGTATAGCTTTTCAGTCCAAGGGCTCCCCCTACCTTCAGCAGAGCTTCAAACTGGGTGTCCTCATGGACAGGCAGCTGGGTGGGGATGTCACATTCATTCTGACCATGTACCACCAGAGTTTTGGTTCCTGCATTTACAAATTGATTTGTTTTTATTCTTGACAGGCTCTGAAGGGAATCAAAAGGCTTTCAAATCACCAAGCTCAAGCTTGCCAACCTGGCATCGATGCAGTAACCAGTAGCTTGACCTCACACTGCTCCTTCTTCATGGTCTGCTTCAAGTCTTTGAAGAAAAGCCCCTCCACGTACCCAACCACCTCCCACAGGAAGGTCAGTGTGGCTGAGATGGCGTCCATTCCCCACTCACAAGGAGTGCGGACAAAATACATAATCAGACCCACCTAGAGCAGAGATATTAATTTAAAAAAAAACAAACAACAGCTCGAGTAATTGCAGATTGAATAAACTCTGTTCTCACCAGGTAGTTGAAGAGGATATGAGAGGTCTGTGCAGGAAGATCTCCAATATTGAGCAGCAACTTCCTCAGCATGTAGATCAGCTCATCCTGAAAGAAAATTGTGAATTCTCATGAACTCAAATTATTTTTCATAATCACATTTTTTACACAATATAAAAAGACAATCACCAGTGAAAATATTTACACTTTTTTTGTACACAAACTAACTGTTAGTGTAGGATTTTTTGTAGGTATGCAGGAGTGTGTATTAAGGTGTGTGTATGTAAGTGTGTGGTGCTGTGTGTGGGTGTGTTAGGTGTGTGTGTAGGTTTGTGTAGGCAATAACTGTGTGTGTGTAGGTGTGTGAGTAGGTGTGTGGCCTTCAGAACCTTTTTTCTGGTGTTTGAATGCTTCACTTTTACAACTAAACATGGTAGTGGGTCACTTTTACCTGTAAGACAAGAGAAAAGGCCTGTTGGTATGTGCAGGTGTGTGTGTGTGTGTGTGTGTTGCTGTGTGTGTGTGTGTGCAACTGCGGATTAGAGAGAGTTTGTGTGTGGCCTTCGGACCTTTTCTGGTGTTCAAATGCTTTTATAATTCACGGGTCAAAAGAGACCCATACAACATCCCTTGTACCCTAATGGCGTACAGCCCACAGAAACAAAAACAAAGGATGGCTTTTTCTGTTGGTGGAGCCCCTTTAGGAAAAGTTATGGAATTTCAAATTAGAAAAGGATAGGTTACAGTATTTTTTCGACAACTAAACATTGTAGCAGTTCACTTTATTACCCACAAGACAACACAAGAGCTAAGGGAAACTGGAGGCCAAAAAAAAACGGAACGCCCACGACAGGATGGTCTGTGAACAGATTGTCTGACATTTAACCGGTCTGTGGCCTGGAAAAGTCTGGAAAATTTTTGATAGATAGATAGATAGATAGATAGATAGATAGATGGATAGATGGATAGATGGATAGATGGATAGATGGATAGATAGATAGATAGATAGATAGATAGATAGATAGATAGATAGATAGATAGATAGATAGATAATAGATAGATAGATAGATAGATAGATAGATAGATAGATAGATAGATAGATAGATAGATAGATAGATAGATAGATAGATAGATAGATGGATAGATAGATTATTCGACCACTCAAGCAAAAATATGACTACACACCCACTAGATAAAATGCAATAAAATCAGACACCATGGTTAGTTTTGTAGATTAAAGAATAAAGTATGAAAGACTAGATTAATAGGTGTAATGGCTAGTCTAGAAAACATTTAAAAAACATGATTGTTATGAAAGATGTTTGCCAAAAAAATCACCTGTCTGTTGCTAACAGTCAGTTTTTCCAGGAAGTGACGGAGAACCAAAGCTGGATCTTCAATCAGGCAGTTCCAGAGGATCTGCTGGGCGACGGCGCTGACTGCAGAAACATTAGAGATGTTTTTACATGAACTCTGACGTAAAGAAGAATGATCTACTCACATCTCAAATCAAATTATTTTTGACACCAACCAGCAACGCCATCTTCTCGAACTTCCCCATCTTCCATGAGGTGCACTATGGGTAGGACAGCAGCACAGATGCATGCTGGGAAGACTGCCTGAGGTGGCTGTAACATGTGGTGACTTGGAGTGTGTTCTGTTGTGTTCTCTTCATCTGTAGGAGTTACACATAAAGTTTTACATAAAAAACTCCAGTTAAAACCGTTGAGTTAAAAGTTAAAGTTAAAACCGTGATACCTTCGGCGCTGGCCATTGAACGGACCGACCACACAGAACCGCGGCGGAAAGAGTAGTTCCTGTGGGAGTTACTGGAGGCGCAGGAGGGGCTGACAGACAGACGGCGCGATGCCAGGTTCACCACTTCTTCTGCTGGCGAGATCAAAGCAAACAAAAGATGCTGTTAGGCTGCAGAGCTAACCCTAAAGACATGTTTGCCGCATGCTTCTGAAACAACCACATATTTCTGGAAGCAAATTTCAGTTCTATTTCCCACAAAAGCATCCCAAAATTTTTTGGACAACCATAAAATGTCATAAAAAAAACATAAGAGCAGCCAAACACAGGGGTGGTAGTGTAATGGTACGGTTGATACAGTCGATGAAACCATGATTTCTACGATTTATCTGCAAAGTT
Organism: Oryzias curvinotus; assembly: GCA_023969325.1. Classification (NCBI taxonomy): domain Eukaryota; kingdom Metazoa; phylum Chordata; class Actinopteri; order Beloniformes; family Adrianichthyidae; genus Oryzias; species Oryzias curvinotus. Next base: position 3,873,914 of record CM043707.1, on the reverse strand, counting down.
TTGAAGGAGAAAAATCCTTCCATTGACCACAAGCTCAAAAGCACAGAAGTACTACATCCAAATGATGGTTGAAATCTATCAGCAAAGGGACTTCCAGGGTTTTCAGTATGCTAGGTACAATTGGAGCTTTACATTTCACTTTGATCTTAACCGTTTAGCACTGGATGTACTCTTTGATGTACCGTACCTACTCGACTGTTTACGCAATCAATGTGAATCCGCTGATTCTGACACGGAAAAAAATGAATGACTCAAGTAGGACTTACCATATCAGTACTGAGCAATTAACATCACCCAGTGAGGGCCCTTGGGCAAGACCCTTGATGCTACTGCCTACCTGTGAATGTGCATGAATGATCCCGCTTCTGTCAGTCTGCCCCAGGGCAGCTGTGGCTACAACAGTAGCTTACCATCACCATGTATGAATGAGTAGTGAATGATTAATGGACACACTGTAAGCGCTTTGAGCGTCTGGAAAAGCGCAGATAAATCCAATGCATTATTAATATTATTAAGTAAATGAAGCAATGTGCACACACAGCTAACACAAAGTGAAGCGCAACTGTGCAACGCCGCTTTTCTCACGCCAGAATCCGCTGATTTACATCGATTCCATAAACCCTTCAATGATGTAAAGACAGACTGCTTTTCTCCGCTTTAGAATTAGTTGGAACTACTTTCTTTGCATAAACGGATGAAGAGTTATGCTAGTTGAAAGAATCATTAACACATTTTTTCATGCAGTAAAAAAAACCCAAAACAAAACAACTGACAAAAAAATTCTTTAACAAACACTTGATTACAGGCACACAGCTTTTTTTTATTTAAGGAATGGAAGCAATCCGATCATCTTTTGATATATTTTAAAAGCCTTCTCAGGGGCCTTTTAATTACAGTTATGCTGTTTTTAGCCTAAATCCAAAAAACCTGACTAGTTTCTGCAGCGGCAGTAGTCTCTTAGAAATTCATGTATAAGTCGTGTGTGGGACCATCAGCAAGGAGCAATTTCCTTTATATATGTCCTCTATCATTAAAAAAAAAAAGCACACAAGAACATGTTAAAAACATCAAAAACACAATTTTCATCAGGGTGGGTCTTTAAAAGAATTTTATCTTAACCCAGGTTTTATTCAAGTAATAATTTATTTATAAAAAGCATCAATTGGTAAAAAAAAAAAGTGAAATCAAGAAGGGGGCAAGAACTCTTCCACATGGGATAAAGCAGGTTTAATGATCTTTTCTTCATTCAATAGGGTTAAATATAAAAGTAACAGAATTGTGAACAAAAGACATTAAGAATGAGGCATATACAAAATGGTAAGGGGAATTGTTTTTTAACTTTGTTTTTTTTTTTGTCCCCGAGTTTTAGTTAAGCAATTTTCCGAAATTTTAAGTCATTGCAACAAATTCCCTTTTTTTACTTATGATTGGGAAAATGTACGTTATTTTTCCTTTAATAATTTAAACATTCTGTAAAAAGCACTTAATTTTATTTATGTTATGATAAGGTAATTAAAAAAAGACAAATATTGTAAAAATAATAACAACAAAGAAGGTGCGAATACTTTATTTATATTGGCTTAGGCAGCTTTTGCCCTAAGTAAAGTAGATTGTGTTTTATATATATATATATATATATATATATATATATATATATATATATATATATATATATATAAATAAAAGAGTATATGTTGCACATCTGCAAAGGAAAAACATTTTTTATCAAGAGGGGGCATATAGATTTGCAGTAAACTGTGCTTGCCCCACCTTCCTCCTCCTGTTCAGGTGGGGGGCTGCATGTGGGCTCGTAGCAGGCCTCCTGGGCCACAGGGATGGCGGTGATGATGCTGGCCTCGCGGCCCAGGCGCCGCTTCTCCTCCTCCTGCTGCAGGTTCTTGAGGATGTGCTCGGCCCGCTGGTGGGAACGTGACACGGCTCGGGCGGAGAAGGATTTCTAGAAGAGCATTGGGGTGGGGGGGAGACACAGGGTATGGAGCTTAAACTCCGGTGGGCTAAACCAGCCATATGAAGTGACTGGACGACACGTTAATACAGTAACTCTCCTCTAGCCATCTGGCCTCATGCTCTTTTGCCTTCCTGGCCTTTATTAAATGGATGCAATCAGGAAGTCGTGGAAAAATCCATGAATTCAGCCTGGAATTCGGAGACTTTACTGTATTTCGTGAACAGTAAATGCCTCACAGTGCTAACATCCAGCTAAGCTCAACGCATGATATGGAGAACATTCACAGCAAAGTCATTCTCGTCTAATGACCATGCATCAAAGGCACAACACAAACATGTCTGTAGATCCGATGCATGCTGTTAATAACGGGACTTTTCTCTTGCAACCAAAGCAAGTGTTTTAGATTTTTTTTTTTTTTTTTGTGGTGCGAATCTTTGATCAAGATGCAGCCGAACCCACATGACCCATGAAACTCGACTGAGTGGAGATCATTTCCTCTGATCGGAGGTAACAAGATGCATCAGCACAAACATCCGGACAGAAATACCAACTTACTATGGTATGGACTGACTGAATTAATGTGGGGTACTAAAAACAAAGACAGTCGATAGATAAATTATAGAACATGTGTTCTCATTTTTTCATCAAAATCAAGAAAACACATTTTGTCATGGTTTGTACAAAAAATAAAAGTGGAAAAAACAAGCAAACACCAAAACCAGCAATTTTTTTTTGAAGCCCAAATTTTTAAATAACACCTTTTGTTTTTCTTCTTTTTTAAATGTTATTTTTGGAGTATTTTTGTAATCAGTTGTAGAACGTAGGAGCTGTTTTGTCTGGATGTAGCTGAACTCTGAGCTTCGACTTACAGACTGGTCCTCGTTGATTGGATCCTGGACACTGCCGGTGTTCTGCGGCACCCATGGGGGGTCGAAGATGGGGACACAGGGCATGCCCAGTATTGGAGATGGAAGGGTGAAGTTGATGCTGGGTGGAGGGATCTACAGGGATTGACAGATGTACAGAACAACAATGAGTCCGAAATGTTCCAGAAAAGTTTGCCAGCTCCAAAGTAAAATCCAACAACAACAAAGAAAAACCAGATAAGGTTTAAAAGTTGATCTATTGACAATTAGATCCATATACATATTTGTTTTCCTCGTCCGACCTGGTATATGGTGGAAAACTGGATAGCTCCAATATTGCTTGCCTTTCTTTAACACCGCTAATGCCATAGCTTGGGTTTGTGACTGTAAGCTAGCGAGAAAAATGACGTAATCATAATTAAAAGACCACTGAACGGTTTTACAATAGATCAAACTACATTAGGGGCACCAAAGCTGGACAGAGCTAACATGTAACCATCCGTACTAGCTGAAAACAACTTTTATTTACTAAAAGTACAAAGAAAAAAGTATTTCACTGTTCCAATGTGAACCTTTGTGGCTTATTTGTAGAATTATCTGTTTGTTTTTACATTTTGTGGGTGCAGTTTATATTAAAGCTCTATAGTCCAGAAATGAGGGTCTCTTTAGATTTACAGAAAAAGTAAAGAACTTCAAACAAAAAGGCTATATAGTAAAGAGCTAAACTCATGCATGTATAGTTCCTTAATATTAAAGTATAGAAACTTCCATCAAAAGGAAGGGGATTTTTCTGTCGAAATTCCGCAACCCTTTGTTACACTATTTAAGTTAAACTACAAAAAAAATCTTTTTTTTTTTTTTTTTTTTTTTTTTACAGCAAAGTGTTTCATAGATAAAAAAGAATGAATTTTAAGAAACCTAAAAGTTTGTTTACTTCTGATATCAAGTGGACATTTTAGAATTATTGTCAACTGGAGCAGACTTGCTTTTTCATCAAGCCCCTAGTGGCTGTCTGATGAACTACACTTGGTCCCCATTACATGAGTTTTGAAATGAGCTTTGATGTGAAAACAAAACGGTTTAGGTAAATGAATACACACACTATTTTGAAAGTATGTCATTTCTATTTTATAGCTGGTCATTAACATAAAGTATAAAATAACATAAAATATAAAGTTAAAGATAAAGTAAGTCCCTATATTACAAAAAACACTGCGTTAATGACCAAAACAAAAACCTAGTTTCTTAGTTGTTCCAGGACGCTTAATAAACAGGTAATTTCTTCTTTGTGAGATAAATAATGTTTTATTCTATTGTATTCTGTCCTATATGACTGGATCTTACCTTGAAGATCTGCTGGGCTCCCTCCTCCATGCGAGGCCACACCTGGTATCGGAAACGCCACAGTGTGTAAAACTTCAGGATGGAGTTGATGCGCTGGCAGGCCTCCTGGTGCTGGAACTCTGCCATCATCATTTCCGTCACCGCGTCAGGGACCTTCACGGCGCAGAGCAGAAACATGGCCGCTGGATTCAGAGGCAGATGCAGAAAGAGAAAAGGAAGCAGAGTAGGAATGGAAAAAAAAAGGTCAAATTTGAATCCAGGAAGGTAACAAAACGTCCCAAAAAGGTGCCTGGCATGGCATGTGACTGACCGGCTGCAGCGGCCATGTGTTCATCTACACTCAGCAGGAGCTCCCAGGCCGCAGGCTGGATGTCTCCATACATATCGTCAGTGAGGATGGGCGCGGCCTTGATCAACAGCGAAAGAGGAGCTGGAGACAAGCTCATTACCTGAAGAAGATAAGTATTTGAATGATTTGAGAGTTGTTGTTTTTTAAAACGGTCAAATCTACAGTTTAGCATGGTGGTGGAGTGATAGTGGTATGGGTTTGATTTACCCACCACTTTCTTTATACCACTCAATCCAGAAAAAACTTCACAGGCATAAGCCTTTATGACATGCACCTGTACAGAGGTTGACCTGTTGCAGGTTTTTGGGTTTTGCAGGCTCATGGAGGGTCACAGAATAGAGGGGATGCATTCTAAAGAAAGGGCAGGTTTGCTTTGCAGTTTCCTCGAGGCTTTGTGCTGCCACCTTAAGGGACTTCATAAAAATGGAAGGTACCTATGTCGTGCGTGTGGTAAGAGTATCATGAGGTATTTGTATGAATAATGTCAGTTGCGCACAGTTTTGACGAAAAGGTGATGTTGCCGTACAGTGCCCTAACGGCACTCTCTAGTTGTTAGTAAAATGCACGTACTGGGTTCTTATGCCTCAGTCACATGTAACTGTAAGGGTACTGTGGGGTTTTTGTGTTGTTCTTAAGGGAGGTGCAGGTCTCATACAGTTTACTTGTGGCTCGTACATCGGACATCATGAAAATGTAATGAACCATCGTTGCGCATGTGGTAAGTATATTGTGAAGTATTTGAATGGATAATGTAAGTTACACGCACTTATAAAGTATGAATGATGTTGCCCAAATGGCACAATCTAGTCATTAGTGAGGTAAGCAAAATGGCACCTATTGATTGAACGCAAATTCCGCACGTAGGTGATGCACAAGTACCCTCAGAACACCCACACAATGCTAACAAAAACTACGCTTTGATTGTCTGATTTTCAACTTTCTAATAGCCAGGCTGCAATGTAAGGATCACGTACATATCATCGGAACAGCACTAACAGGATCCTTGTGCAGTGCACAGGTTGGAAAAATGAAAAATGGTACATTTGTGTCGACATATCACCTACTTCCCTGCTTGCTGTTTCAGGGTTTGCTACGACCTGTTGCTTTGCATGAATTTTTTGCTCTACGGGTTCACCAAGCGGTTTACGACTTTGGTATTTCCTATAGGCCACCTGAGTGGCCTGTACAAGTTTGCCCATTTTTCGCCCGCAGATAGCCTGTAACGGTGCAATTGTGACAAAGGTCTTATGTTTAACCAAAACTGATACCTGGTTGCGGATGTACTTTAGCATTCCTGTGTCCTTCTTCCCCTCCATGTTGGAATCGGTAGGTCTTCTCTTCATGGATGGAGTCCTCAGGCAGGACTTGTCTGAACACTGGAAGAGAACATTTGCAAAAAGTTTTAGCTCATTCAGTTCTTTTACTTCGAAGTAGATGAGGTGGTTTGAAAATTGACCTCTTTGCTTTTCTTTGGTCGCCCTCCAATGATTCCAGAGGAGGCGCTGTCCTCTCTCAGACTGTCCACACTTTCGCCATACACCAGCTTGATGGCACGGACCAAGCGAGCGCAGGAGCGTCCATGATGCTGGTAGCAACGGGGGTGGCAGAAGTCAATGTGCGTGCAAATGAAGCTCTGCTGGTTGATCAGAAGGATCATGATCTGTGGAAAAGGGGGAGGTCAGCAAAGAGAAAATAGCATTTGTTGCTTTCAGATGGACAGATGGACCTACATGGAGCCAGGACATGTTGCGGTGGTAATTGTCCTCTGTCCCTCCTGAACTCTGACCCTCTGGTTCAATACTGGGCTCACTGGCGCTAAAGGGACTTCCTGCAACATAAAACACTTGGAATGAGCCAGAAAGTTCATGTCCAAGAATCTGGAACAACCTTTTGTTGTTTTTCCTAACGTTACCGATGTCTGTAACCGTGTCCCGGCTCTGAGTCTGAGACAGCAACCCTTCTTCGTTCTCTGACTCAGAGTCCTGCCTTGACAGCTTGGTGCTCTTTAGGCTTCCTGCCCGGCGGATTGACGACAAGGAGCCTCCCTTTTTTACACGGAAACTTCGGGCCCCCTTGATCTGAAGCAGCCGGGAGCCTCCTATCCGGATCTTTCTAATAGGAGCTGGAAAACAGAATGGAGGACAAGACAGAGAAAAAGTGACGAACACAACAGGTCGTTGGTGTCATCCAAGACAAACCAAAAGTTGGCCACGGGAACCAGGTTACAAATGGGATTAATGTCCAGTTGTTTTCCAAGTAAAGTCAGATTTTACAGCAAAATGAAGGGCTTGGTTTTATGGAACTTTTCATTGTATGCTTTGTTTTTTGGGTGTTATTCCCATAGCATTTTTATGACGATAGCGAACATATATTAGGAGAATTTACTTCAAAATTTCACTTCTGATTAGTTCTTCATTCAAATTGTTGTGAATGAAAAGCAGTTGAAAAAATCTGTTTGAAAAGGATTGTATTTGTTTTGTGGATAATGCAATGGGCAGGCTATAAGCTCTCTGCTCCGCCCCATTCAGATGCATCCACTTGTAAATGAATAAATCCATGTACTTCTTTGTTTTCCTCGCCTGAGCTCGCATCTGTGTCAAAACTGTACGGCTGGATAGCTCTATGGCACTGTTAGCTAACAGGAGAGCCTGTAAACAGAGAGCTCTCAAAGGGGAGGGGAAAGGGGACAGAGTTGTTAGGTACCCGTGGTCCCGCCCCACAACTCGGTGAATTTCTAATGAACTACTTCAGCTCTGCATAAACAACACAGGTTTTTTTATTTTGCCGAAAATTGGCATAACCCTAAATAAAACACTACTGGCAGTGACGTGCGGTCAGGTGAGGCATGATAAAATAGAAAAAGGTAAATTAAGTTACTGATTACTTAAATTACTGATCTGTGTTAAATATACATTTTCAGTCAACTCAACCCGTTTTCCACAGTTTCTGAGGTTAAAATCGCCGAATTTGAGTGTTGCACGATCACAGACGGAGCTGAATCTCTGGGTGAGGCTGTGCTTCATGTCTGACTACAGGACTCAATGTTAACCCTTGTGCTATCCTAGGCACTTTAACATTGGGAGTTGGGTCATATAGACCCCACTAGACAGTGCGCCAAACCTTTTTTCTTCAATGATTTGTGGTCTTCATTGGTGTCCATGGATTACATGAAATCCTCTCCACCTTTGTCCACCTCTGTCATGGTAGGGAGAACATGTCAATGTAAGGGTGGGGTCATAGGATAGCACAAGGGTTAACAGAGACGTGCGGTGGAAGCACTGCTATAGGCCCACAGAAAAGGCTTCAGGTGAGGCATGCCTCACCAGCAGGGGGCAGACGTAAGCCGACAGCTGCTTTGTAGCTACACTGGTGCCGTAGAAAAAAACTAAGAACGTCTTTCTCCAATGAGAGGCAGAAACTCAAACAAAATAAAGGAAAATAGGGAAGACTTTCCAACAGATCATAGAGCTTTTTGTGGAGAAGGATCGACACATGGACTCAAAAAGTAAGGACAAACATGTTTTTCAATGTTTGTTTTTTAAAAATAAAATGGGAGTAAGTGGATAAAAATGTAAGTAAAATCCTTTATTTTATTTTTAATGATCATTTTTACACACAACATTTGAGAACTAATTAACTGAAGCACCAGAATTTGAAGTTGGAAAAATACCAGAAATGGTTACTGAGGGTCAAATGTGTGCTGGACACCTATGTACACTTTAATTTGTTTACAGTATATATGAATAATTTATACACAAGAAGAGTGTTATATTATTAGTGTTATACTATTTTCTGTAGGACAAATATGATCTGGTGTGTATTATATAAGCTGTTAGCTCCTGTTGGATGAATGGTGAAATATTCAGTTCTTTCTTTCAGTTCTTTTCTTAAATCTGACTCCAGAGGAGTTGGTGACTCCCCAGTCATCAACCTCACCGCACGTCACTGACTACTGGGACATTTCCACTCTAATCATGACAACAGCTGGATACGTTTTTTTCTAAAAACCAACTATGTTTATTTTATCAAAAGTTGTGCCTACTTAAGAGCCGTGCCCCTTTGATTGGCAGGTGGGTAGACTCATCAAAGCTTCCAACTTCTAACTGCTGCATTTGAAAAGTTGTCCAAGTGGGCAGAGCAAACTCCAGTTAATGTGCCCATCTCACTTTAGCCATCATTTAGTCTATTCCCCATGGGTGATGTCAGAGATGATCCATCCATTCATATTCAGAACCTGCTAAATCCCTTTTGGGGACAAGGGGTCGTTGGAGCCAACCCAGCTACTGTTGGGCAAAGAGGGAGGTCCAACTTGAACTGGTCACTAGTCTGTTGCAGGGTCACACACATCCTCAAACAAATGCACACCTTTTGGCAATTTTGGGAACACATAAACACCACACGGAAAGGGCCTACTTGCAGTGCACACTGCTTCAGAGATGATCCATTTAGCTATTTACCCTGAGCTTCCTGGGTCTTCTTGTCATCGCAAGTGGTGTCCGACTTTAGAGTGTGGCTACTGCTGTTGAGCGAATCGCGCCCGTCTTCGTCGTCAAGGATTCCCGCGAAACTGATCTTCCTCTCGTATCGATGGCGGCCGAGCTCTGGGTCCAAACGCAGCCGACAGCTGTCCAGGTCCTGCAGTTGACACATGTTTATCAGAATCAATTCATCTCACAAGACCATTTTTGTCTACATATGTGATGACTGACCACAAGGGGTTCGGTGCGTGGTCGGGGCAGGCAGGGAAAAGTCTCCCGCAGGAATGTGGTGATTTCCAGAAGGAGTTGGCAGGCGGCCATCTTCAGAGCAAAGGGGCAAGCGCACTTTGAGGGATTGACGGTATCTTTGAGAGCAAAATGAATCCACAAAAACAGGAATTATTTAAACATAACAGGAAACAACTCTTTTTAAATGTAGAATGTTAAAAGAAACATCATTTTAACATGTGTATATCAAACTTAGTTACATTTTTTGGAAGAGGGGGGGTTCAAACCAGGTCAAAAAACATAAAAAAAATAGATCATTTTGAACAACTTTACCTACTTTAATTCCAATTTAATTGAAAGTTATTCACATTTCTTGCAAATTTGGACGGATAAACCATGACAATAATAATTCCAGTTTTGTCGAATTCACGCAATAGAACAAATTCTATTTCAATGCATTGGTTTTTGGCTCTTTGCTTTGATCTCCTGTGGTAGAGTATTCTGTGAGCTTGAGGGGGGGGGGGTCACTGATGTGGACAGGTCCCCGCATTGGAAACATTTTACCTCTGTCATTAACAACCAGGGTAACATTACAAAGTATTTTTTGACATTTTTTACGTTTTCGTATTTCAGTCTAAGTTTTCCTATGATGAACACTACAGACAACCTGCGACTAAAACATACTTTTTTGTCTCGCTGTATATGAATTTTTCCAGTCAGTTGCCTATTTTTAAATAAAAGGTACAAAAGTTATTACGAATTGGCCTCATGGCTGAAACGGGATTTGATTTAAACTAGGCCTGCCCAATAAATAACAAATTTATCGTTATCGTGATATCAAGCTGTGCAATAGGCATACTGCAAAAGATGACTAAAATTGTAATGGTTACCTTATGTGCTAAAAGAGTCTTATGGCAGCTTGAAGAATTTTAACGAACCAAATAAATGAATTTATGCATTTGACCAATTAAATGGACTCCTTTTCGTTGTTGACCAATCAGATGGAGCCCTTTTTATTAAATGTTCTCTACCTAGATATACAAGTTATTTGGAGTATAATTTAATGTTATATGTTGACGCTTATTTAACCCTTGTGCTATCCTATGTCTCCACCCTTACATTGACGTGTTATCCCTACCATGACAGAGGTGGATAAAGGTGGAGAGGATTTCATGTAATCCATGGACACCAGTGAAGATCACAAATCATTGAAGAAAAAAGGTTCAGCGCACTGTCTAGTGGGTCTAGATGACCCAACTCCCAATGTTAAAGTGCCTAGGATAGCACAAGGGTTACACTGGTACAGCAAAAAGGAAATTATTTTTTTGGTTGTTTTGCTATTTGTTCATGTACCACAAGTTATATCGTCCTCGCAGTTTGGATAACTAATATCTTATATCACGAGTTTTCCTCATATCGTGCTGCTCTATTTTAATTGGAGAAATTCTTTAAGGTCCTCCAGTGACTCACTATCATTTAAATAGTCTTCCTCCTCGTCTTCCTTCCTCATCCTCCGTTTGGTCTCTTCGTCATAAATGTAACCCAGGATGTTGGCAGGACTTTCAGTGTCCGAGTGACACAGTTCGCTGAGTCTTGTTCCGATTGCCTAAGTTCAAGAACAAGTAGAATCAATCTAATCAGGTTGTCGTGGATTTTCATCCAAACGTCAGAACTCACGTCTCCCCACTGGCAGAAATGCTTGGCGGCATTCCACTGTAGCTTTTGGTTTCTCTTGTTGCCCACGATGGGTGATCGACCTCTTGATAGACCTTTCTTGGTGATATTCACGTGGTGGCCCTTCATCCACTCTGGCCAGTTTCCACGGTTACAGCGATGGACGAACCTGGCACATTCCAGGAAAAGGGAGGCTCGGGCCACAACTGGCGCTTCCTAAGGGGATTGACGTCAAAGTCAGGGATCACAAATCGTGACTTTCCTACAGTTACATCCTAACCGAAAACTCACCAAGTCTAAGGCAGCAGCGAGGATGGACGCATCGGGTATGGTCCCTGGCTCGCAGCAGTTTAGAAGAAACTGGAAGCGTTTCATTCCTTGTCGAATGGCGCCCAGATTGACCACGTTCTTGTTCTTCATGGCCTCCTGAGTCGCTGCTAGACGCTCCTGAAAACCGTGAGGTCCTGGACGATCAAACCAGGAGAACGTGGGAGAAAACATATTTTTGGTGTCTAACAGTCTATAGATTCTCGTTAAACAAGCATGAAGCCACACCATCATCCAGTACATTTAAAAATAAAACACCAAGGAGCAAACACACAAGGTCACAAATGATGACAAGAATGGCAGTCTTGACACCCAGAGGCGTGAGATCCGAGAAATCGCAGAGAAACAGCAAGAGTCGCATCTCTTGTTTTTACAGACTCAGGCACTGAAGAATACCAACAGACGTCACCACAGAAGAGACAGGCGAAGGGGAGCGTCAACACCGTCATGCGTCAAAGCAGCACAAGATGCACTGAAAGATGGTCTCATAGACTGTAGTTCATTAGCTAGTCCTCTTTCAGCTGTTCAATGAAAGACAGAGGAGCACCGGAGGAAAAGGGGATGAAAGGGTTAAATGTGTCACGAAAAGGGGAAACAGATTAATGTCTCACTGCTAAAGCCTTGTGAGCCATTTCAAACGCTTTTATAATATGATCCGACAGATACTAAAAAGTTAATTAGGCTAATTTTGTTTTCAACGCTATGTTTCATTTTTTTGCTTGTTTTTTGTAATGTGCCATCACTGCACTGATGTTCACTAACTTTAGCTCATTTCAAAAACTGGGGTCACACAGCGCACAAAGGCTTCAGGAGAGCAGCTGAAGTTCCCTCACGAGAGCCGACATCAAGGGCCCAAACGTTTGAGCCGGCAGAGGAGGACGGACCACGGAATGAGACACGGCAGCACGCGGACAGACAGCGGCTGAAACACACAGACGGATGGAGAGCGGGAGACACAGGACGATGGAGCGAGGTGGGCGAGGGGGCCCGCCCGGGGATGGGGGAGGTCTACCATCTTTCTCTTCTGTGTGGTGAAGCTTGGATGGATTCCTCCTGCCAGACCTCCATTTACCGAGCCGCTTGAAGAAATTCTCCTCCTCGTCCCTGCCGTACTCCGGCCCTGCGGCGCCCCCTTCAGACAGCTTCACGGCACTGGTGAACTTCACCTGAAAGTACAGATTTGTTGTAGTATTGTTTTTGTCCCTTTTTGTTTCATGTTTACCCAAGAAGAGATTTTCCAATTATCTACTGAAGAAAATAAATAAATAAAGTAAGAAATATGTGAACAGTTACTAATGTTTCAAGACATTTTTTGATTAGTTCCATCACATTTTACTCATTTTTGTATACATTATTCTTACAATAAATAAATCAAATAAGTTTTGAGATGAAGAACCACAAATACATTTAAACTAGTAATAATGTAAAAATCCAAAATCAAGTATTATTCATAAAAATGTAATTTATTAAAATTTTGCATTGGTTGTAAAACTGTGGTTTTTTTTGTTTACAATGCTGTAAAAATGCATAAATGCAAAAATGTACATTTTCATCCTAAAGACCAATTTGTCATTCAAACCCTCGAAAGCAGAAATCCTTGTTTTGTGAAAACTGACTGCACTGGTTTCTCGGACCTTCGAGCTCTGACGAATGAAGGAAAGCCGGTCCACCGAGCTGATGTCAAGCAGGTCCTCCACGCCGTCGGTCAGGCCAGACAGGGAGGAGCGCTTCAGCCAGTTTCCTGGAGGAAAAAAGACAAAGATGGGACTTTTCAGGTGGCATACAAGCGGTCTCACTGGACCACAAACGCACCACGCAAGCAAGGCTGTGGCCGCATGTTTGCATGCAGGGGCTGCAGTCACGAATGCACAACCAGGACACTTGATTCACTCTCACAGATCAAAGGTCATTCTCTGGGGATTTCAGATTCAAAAAGCACCACGTAGAAAGCAATAATTACAAAAGCAGCACAGCTTTTTTCTTTTTTTTCCGGTGCTTCAGATGTTGCCTTCCTAATGTAACGTCTTCAACTCGAGTTGACATTTTTTCAATTTTAATATCTATAAAAACTCTTAATGTCCTACTCTAAGGGAAAAGGCGTTTTTGTGGCATTTTTTCTCATGACGGACATTTATTAGGAATATTAATCTTAAAATTACGTTTCTGCACATTTCTTTATTCAAGTTGATGTGAATTCTGAGCAGACAAATAAAGCACTGTTCGAAAAAGATAATAAAGTACGCTGGTCATCTGTGTGGACGTCTTCGTTTTTGTTATCTGAGCTGGCATCTGGCTCAAAACTGTATGGATGGCTTCAATATTGCTCGCCATTTTTGTTGCAACGGTAATGTTAAGCGGGGGGGCTATAAGCTAGCATGTAAACAGAGAACTCTCTGCAAAATGGGAGGGGAACGCTTTCAGAATAACATGAAAGGTGAGCAGAGTGGATTCTTTTAGAACACGGGCCACAAAAATATCTTCCCGCAGGAACGCCATTGGCCCCCCAGGCCGCACTTGAAGAACCCCTGTTTTAGAACCCTCATAATGGTCATAAAAGTTCCAATAATTGAGGTTGTAGTCAATTTTGGGACAGACAAACCAAAGAGCGCAGTAGAAGCAAATAATCTATAATCAGTATTTGACCCTCTGATGGCCGAAATGACACCAGATGTGGTCATCAGATCCTTTTATTCATTTGGAACTGATTTGAAATGTAAGTCATTAAAAAAAAAGCCTGAGTACAATTTGGTCAAATATTCAACTAAATTAAAATGTTTAAAAATAGTTTTTTACTGTTTCAAATTGAAGTCAATGGGTTTAATGACAACTCTATAACTACAGGTGAATTAGAATAACTGCTGCTGCTTTATTTTTAACTAAGCTTCACACAAACGTTTATTTATTTATTTTGATAGGGACAACACGAATTAATGAATAGTCTGACAGGAAGTCTTACAAAGGAGAAGAAATTGGGGATTTTTTCAAAATAAAACGCCACAATGAAATTCTGCATTGACATGCATATACAAAAATGGGGCTCAGAGATTACAAGTTTCCTAACAGTTTTCATATGAAACTTCAAGGACCTCCATTTACATTTTTTTTGTTACACTTCTTTTTTAATATTTGCCTCTGATATTTTTTATTTGGAATGGAATGGAAACAAGTTTATTTCGAATATATACATTAATAAAAACAAAACAAAACAAAAAGAAAGAACACACATAATTAAAATATAAAGAGAATATAAAGAAAATATTCACGCTCAAGAACCGTTATAAACACAAACAGAAATTTTTTTTCCTTTTTTCTTTTTTTCTTCCATATATGAACACATATATTACAAACAATTAAACAATTTTATATAAACTTATATAAACTCACCCTCTATTCCTCATTAATATTAATTACATTAGCAAGCAGCTTCTTTATTTATATACAATGTTTTATAAGGTATAATAATTTTCACAGAGTACTGTCCTAAATACTGAGCATGAATTATTATTGAAAAATACTATGCGCATATTAAGATAAGAATAATATACACATACATATTTTTACATATGTATACTTACATACATATATACATCTAATATCCATCCGATATATTTGAATATCGTTTTAAAATCATATTTTTATATCTTATTTTAAACAGTTTTATGTTTGGACATTGCTTTATTTCATCTTCTATACTGTTCCACAGTTTTGCTCCACAAATAGAAACACTAAAACATCTTCTATTTGTACGTGCTTTGTGTATGTAGAAATTTTGTAATTTTTTTGTACTCTACCTCTCTTTTCATGAATAATTTTTGTATATTTGCTGGTAGTATACTGTATGTGGCTTTGAACATGATTAATGCTCTACGCAGCTCCACCAGATCTGTAAGTTTCAATAATTTTGATTGTAAGAAAAATGCATTTGATGAATACAAAAAAAAAATAACCCTTACGAGTTCAAATATGGCCATATTTGTTTCTTTTTCCTCTTTAAGACTGGCATGACATTAACTGGGGCCTTGTCCGGGATGTTAGTTTATAATCTAAAGACAAATAAGACTCTGGCATAATATTCACTGGGGCTTTGTGCTGGATTTTAGTCTTCAAACTGAGGACAGATTTGGAAAGCTTGACTGTTTTCCCATTTCCTTTCAAGTTATAAGAGCTGGATGAGGTTCCTTCAAGAGCGTTTCCTCAGCAGTTTATTGATTGATCAGATGCTTTTTTAGATTGAACAAACAGAATGAGTTCTTGCCCACGGGCTGCCAATCATCACAAACAGATGTGACACAAACACCATATGAAGATGTTAAATGCTCCACGTTCACATACGTAACACAGAGCGAGTGAGGGGAAGGCGGATGGTCCCACGGCACGCTATGGCACAAGAATGAACAAAAAAACAGACCATAAAGATGAGGTGAGTTGGATAAAGTGCTACCATGCTGGACGTTTAAAAGACAATTTCAGAGACAGTAAACACAGTGCTCTTGAAAAATGAAGAATAATGACGACATAGTATTTTGTCCATAAATACACAAAAAAGGGTTTTATGTTCACTCTCATGGCTATCAATCTGAAATGTCCTCATTTATGACTGTAATCAAGAAGAATTTGTCATTTTGTACCCCGTGTCATAATTGACTGCCTTACCAATCGGTAGTTTGAGTTTCTTGCGGAGGGAAATCCGACGGGATCTAGATCGGGATCGCCTGTCGGTGGTGGTGCCAGAGTGTGCAGTCGTGCACTCTGACGTGTCCTGCTCGGATTGGCTGCTGGTGTCGCTGGCGGCGCTCTGCGACTTAAACATCTTCCTCCAGAAGTCCTTCCTCCCCAGCAGAGCACCGGGAAGCTGCTCCTCACTGCAGGCAGAGAAAAACAAAAGGGAAACTTGTTGTTTTTGAGGATTTATTTCCACAAATTAAAGAAAGAAATTAAATCTACATATACATGGTGGGAACCTACATTTGTTTTATTGGGGGGGTTTAGAGGAAGCAACAAGATAAGTTTAAGCAGAAATGGCAGCAGGGCTGGACAGAGATGATGCGATGTGACATGCTGTGAGGTCAACACTCACTGTTCGGGGGTCTGGGGAGGTCTACTGGAGATGTAGCTGCGACACTCATCTGCAGCACTGGACACCTGACCCTTCTCCCCGGACACACCCATCTCTGACCTACACACATATATAAACACACCACATACATAGGACTCACTGACCAAAGCCAATCTAAACCAATAAGATCTTCAAAAAGGCAACTCAACTTTTATTTTTTAATTAAACCCTGGAAGTTTTTGGAAGATCTTAAGAGTCTGGGTTTTTTTTTTAGTAATCACACAATCCTGCTTGGAATCGCTGGCAGAACCAGAACTTTTAAGGATGACGAGACAACTCAGGAACTGCTCTGTAGCTTCTCGTAAAACTATTCCCCCATTTTTACAATCTTGCAAAAATCTTTACAAATAAATGATGAAGAAACAGCGTTCCATAAGAAAATTATATTTGTGCTCTTTTTTCAAAGAAGTAAAAGAAAAAGAAAACTTTTTTTTCTAATAAAAATTTTTTTTTTTTGCCAACTTGTTAACTGTGTTTTTACAGTTTATGATTAATGTATTCACTTTGTTTTTTCAGTTGAATCACAGTTGACCCCCCCCCCCCCCCACACACACACACACACAAACACACACACAGAAATCTAGTTTATTCCAGTTTTGTTCTTGAAAGCTGCCTCCTAAAGTAGTGGTACAAGTGGAAACCTTCACAGCTTTATTTCAGTCTGTGAAAGACTGCTTAGAAATGAAAGAAACAAAGAAACAAACAAAACTTCTGCTGCTTTTTACAGTATGAAAGCACAACTCTTAAGCAACGTAATAAATCATTCCTTTGGCACTATATCATTCCTTCGCAGCTTTTTTCAGAGTTGCATTTTTTTGGCATTGTTTGGATGCAACTTATACTCAGGTGCGACTTCTATGTGAATTTAAAAAAAAAAAGGCTCAAGGCCCGTACACACCGGGACGAATTTCGCGTGTGATATTCGCCGACGTTTAACACCTCGTGACTAAACAAAGGGCACCAATGTGAGTGTGCATACCAACGCGAAAAACGCCACGCATCAAAGCGTCACTTTTTAAAAAAACGCCTCGGGTTCGTTTTTTTGGTTTGACGCGCCGCGTCAAAAACTATACAATCAATGAGAATGGCGCTTTTGCACACGTGTCTGGAGCTTCTGAAGTTACAGTAAAACGCAACTTGGGGGCGCTCAAACACAAAACTGCCTTTCTGAGCACACATACCAGCAAAGAAGATAGACGCCAAGTAGCGGCTACACTGCCGCAAAGAAATAATGACAAACTAGGCCTGCACAATATACAGTAAACCCTTGTTTTTCGCGGGGGTTACGTTCCAAAAAGAAACCGTGATAGGCAAAATCCGTGAAGTAGAAACCTTTATTTTTTTAAACTATTATTATACAATTAAATACTCTATTATACATTAAAAAGAAAGAACAAACCATTTTAAAGGCTCAAGCATAAGCTAATATACTAGATTTCTCCTATGTTTCAGGAAACTAAATAAGTATCAATCTGTTATGGTAGTGAAACATGCATATATCCAGTTTTCTGGCATGACATGAACCCACGTGTGCTGCAGGGGGTTTTTGGGGTTGGGGTTGTGTGGGCCCAGGGAGAGTCGTGGACAGGAGGACAGGTGAGGCTTGCACAGCCAAGTGATGGTCTATCACAGGGGTCTCAAACTCAATTTACCTGGGGTCCACTGAAGGCAGGGTCTAGCTGCACACACACACAACTTGTGAGTGTCTGAGAGCCAGTAAATTTGTATGGAACATGTACTACTAACTATACTCTATTATTAACTGTTTTTATGTACAAATTGTACTTATAAAACTCTCAAATAAAATACGTAAATAAAAAAAATCAATAGGTAAATAAATCAGTAACACATTTCTGTTCATTTAGTCTTCTATATCTGCTGTTTTCTAATTTAAACGTCCTTATTAACACAGTTCAGTTAACACCGTTGAATTCTAACTATTAAACACAAAAGAAGATTCTAATTTTACAGTTCTGTAACCTCTATCAATGGGTTCTTCTGAACACGGTTCTCTTGTCTAATTCTCACTGCTGGACACTTGGCAGCACTTCCTCCCAAACAGCTGAGACCCTCAGTCTGGCTTAAATATGATTGTCAGTAAATCTGGACTGAACTTGGACTTATTGAAATTTAAGGTGGAGAAGTCAGAGAGGATGCTCCCTATTTTAAATCTGTGTTGAATGTGCAGCCAAGATGCACAAGAAGCGTGTTTGAGATCACCCAAGTGGATCACCTGGTGAGTGACGTATGTTTTTGTTTTTGCTCCAACATCACCTGTCAATCATCGCAAAAATATCATCAGAAAGGGGCGGGAGCAAGGCGCCAATCTGAGCGAACCCAGCTGGAAACTTAGTACTGCACTGACTGCAAGCCGCCTAATGACTACAAAACATTGCATTATGGGAAATGTGTCCTGACGGTTTTTGTAGTTAGGTGATCAATTAAAATAATTAAAAATACCTATTGATTAAAAAAGGCTACATACATTACAAAACATTACAATAATCATAAAAGATATAATAACACAGATCATACTAACGGTGAGAGGCACATTAAAACTTAATTAAATGTTTAGCACAACTCCAATTTCCTGTTCTCCTTCAGTCCCGCTGCAGCTTCGCCTTCACCCCCCCCTGCCTGGTTCATCTCAAACACGTCTATCGTTGCATTTTCTCCACGTATTTTCAGTGTGTCTAAAACTAAATCTTGCTGTTTGCTCGCACGTGTTTTATGTTAAAGTCCCGTTAGCTGTCACGCATGTAGGTGTGAGACAGTAATTCTCCTCAGCTGGCCCATCTCCTGCGGGAGCAGTGCGCTGCAGTGACAGCTGCGCACGAGAACCGTTTGGTCGGGGTTGATACGCCTAACAGTTACCATAACCATAACCGTCCTCCGGGTCCGAGCGGCCCAGAAACAAGTTCAACACGGACTGCATGTATGTAGAAAATTACGAGCGAATACATAAGTTCTAAAAAGGAAAGTAAGGAACCCCTTAATGTGGTCCGAGGAGGGGGGGCTGTCAGGTTTCCTGTGTTACATGTTCCCCTTCTTTCAAGCCCAGTCAATGTCCCGCCCCCAAGAGTTATATACTCCACTGTGATTGGTTGGTTTGTCAGCTCCGTGCACAACACTGAAAAGGTGCCATTCATACAGACTGGCGGGCCACATTGACATTAAACTTTCACATTAAGGCGGGGGCCGCAAAATATCATCTTGGGGGCCACAAATAGCCTGCGGGCCACGAGTTTGAGACCCCTGGTCTATGACTTTGCTATTCCATGTGGGCCACCTGCATTCCTTGAACAGATCTGCCCATTTTTTTGCCTGCACAGCCGTAAGGCAAGTCCAGTGACGCAAATCAGGCCCCCCCACCTGGACAGGTTGGTACTGTATTGTTTCAGTTTTATATTCGATATTGTTTTACCCTAAAATTGCCAAAGTTGACATTAGAAGAGCGAGTACAGATAGCAGAAGCAGTAAAGAAACTGCTAAAACGACTTCAGCATCAGCGAGGCAAGTGCAGTTGACGAACAGATCAGCTCAGACTTTTCACTCCGCTGACCCTCAAAAATGATCTAGAGTAATATTTCTCTGGAAAAAAAATGCAGTTTCTGTTGTTAAAGGTACCAAAAAAGATCCAAGTTAGAATATTCAGTAAAAAGTGATGGTGCTGTTTTTGAAAAAAAAATTTTTTTTATGTTTTTGTTTACATTTAAGGTTTGAGTTTTTTGTTTTAAATAGGTACGTTAAAAATGTTGAAAGAAAATGTATGTGAGAACTGTGGCCCCCATTTATGCTTTTATGTAATAAATTAAAAGAAAATAATGATGTGGGGTGTGGTAAAACTCTTGACTTTTCCAAAATGTGAAAATAGGTGGGAACCATGTGTTTGGTAACTTTTATCAGACTCTAAAAGGACGGGAAAATTATTTCCCTGTAGTCATAACAACCGGTCTAACACAGAAAATTGTTACCTAGCAGATTTTATTCTGTGACCTTAACCTTTGAATACAAAAAAAAAAAAAGAACAACAACAAGACAGTCACTCAAGCAAGATAAACAAATGTTGACAAGACAGAGAAAAAGACCAAAGTCAAGCAGCGATGAATAAGCACATAAAGGAAGAATGAATCAGTTGGAGGTGAATAAAAGCAGTGTTTTTACTAATTTCAGTTTTTTTTTTAAAATACATCCATAAAAAACCTATTTGGCAGCTGAATGGTCAGTACCTCTTGGGTCCAGGGTGTTTGCCCTCTTCCTTGTCTTCAGGTTTCTTGGTGGCGGTGACCTTTTCGGCGCTGTCCAGGAGCGCGCTCAGTGCCACTCTGCGAAACACGTTCCCATGAGCCTCCTTTATAAACTGGACCAGCTGGCGGATGTCGCAGTACAGACCCTGAGCGGGCAGAGGGTGACAAAGCAAGAGCGAGTGAACCACTGAGGCTGGGAGCTTCAACCGGGCTGTTGGGAAATGTGTTGTTTTCTTGCTCCCCATGAAGAAAATCAAAACATTCGTGGCGTGCAGGAGAGCGCTCCAGCTTGTGAGTGGGTGGCGTCTGGTTCAGTGCCAGAACAGAGCTGGTCTTGAAAAAGTGTGTCATCGGCCGCCAACGTTCCGTGGCTGTTTGGGTGCCGAGGCGTTTTCAGCAGCACAGGAGGAGAAATTCAGGCTGATTCATGAAGGATGCCTGACTTATTGAATAACAGTTTAGCTAGGAGGTGAAGCTGAAATTGACAGGATTGAAAAATCTATTCTTTCTAAGTGCTAGTTCAACAAAAGAAACTGAAACTGCAGTTCCCTTAAAGAAGTTGCAACTACTTGCTAAAAGCAATTCTCTTATTAAGCGCTCAAAAGCTGCTACTACTGCTAGAGCGATTTAAAGTGCAAAATATATAAATTGGCGGATGAGGCCGTCATGGTGAGGTGGATAGAACATTTTTAAATGGCTCTAGAAGTTCCTTCCAGCAAGACATAAACTAGTGTTTGTCTTAAAACGGATACAATCAAAAAAATATTATTTTGGGTTACCACCAGGTGGTGCTAAAAGGTATTTCTTTTTATTTGTGATACAAGACTACTTAAGCAGCACTCGGGTCAAATTTTTGCTCAGTAAATGCATTTGACGCACATTCTAGACGCACTAAGTGCAAGTTCTTGAACTAGACTGCGGTGTACACACTGGACAAGCAGGGAGGGGCATTTCAACACATTTTGTACTGTTTACTGGCACGTGGTTCAACTTTCAGCGCGCTTTAATTGGCCACATGTTTTATACGTATATCCCGAAAATGGCCATAAAAATGTCCTCCGAGACACAGTGGCTTTTTTATTGGAAGTGGTCGCTTGAATGCGTGTTGCCAAGGGGCAACACAATGTGGCGAAAACGAGCCAGCGTAAACAAGAAAATTGGGAATTTTTATGTAACCCAATTATATTACAACAGCTTTATTTGTTTTTGAGAAAAAGTTTAAACCTAAAGGTTTAGTCCAATATTTTTTTTTTTTTGGTGGGACAGTTGCTTACAAAAAAAAAATTCAAAATAAAGTAAGCTATAGTTCCAAATGCTACAAAAATAATAGCACATTAGTCCTAGTGGAGACCTACAAACAAGATTTTGATTAAAAACCTTAGAAAAGGATAAAATATAATAAAGAGCGTAACATAAAACTGGCAGTATATATTTACTAAAATTAAAAAGCAAAACGTTGGTACAAATTATGAAAGGGAATGTGCAAAACAATTGCAGATGTGCAAGATAGTCCCTTGAGGGGTTGAACTAAATCCTCTGACACATAGTCCTACGGCTGAGGGGAGCGGCACCCTGGGAAGCACTCCTTCCTTCACCGGGAGTCATATAGCTTATCAGGGTTTCCATGTGGTGGTAGATGCTAACGGTTGTTGATTAGTTAACTTGGCAGAAAGAAGACAAACTTATCATCAAGAGGTGGTTTGGATGCCTGTGGAACGCTTTCCTGGGCGTGTCCCAATCAGCTGGGGAAGACCCTGGGTTAGACCCTAAGATATGCTCGCAAAGACTATGTCTCTCAGCTGCCGGGGGAAGATCTTGAGATTCCCCCAGAGGAGCTGGAGGAAGGCGCCGGGTAGAGGGACCCCATCCCCAGATGAGTGGAAGTCAGTGGATGGATGGAAAGGGGGCAAATACTTAAAAAGAAAACGGGTTCACTCACCAGGTTTTCGGGGCTGTGCAGCTCATGTGTGGTGGAGGCGCAGCGCGTGATAAGCGACTTGAACATGCACCCCACCACCACCGCCTCCATGTTCTGGGCCAAGGACTTGTTGTCGCCCGTTGCGAAGTTGTTACCGAAGCCCGCCTTGTCTGGAAGCAGCAGGGAGGCAGGAGAGACCCAGATCACACAAGGAGTGGTTTAGCCATTGGGATGGGAAAGTTGGTGGGGGGGCAGCTTGAATATAAAACAGTTAGCCCATACAACAGGGAAGATCGGTAGGGGCAAAGAAAAAGGGTTCGTAAAGCGTATGGGAGGGGAGCCAACTCAAAAGGGTTCGGGTATACATGTTGGGAATACAGAATACATGCAAGGAACTAAGGCCTGCTTCAAAAAAAAACAAAAAACAAAACAAATAAAAAACGTACAAAAGGGAGTTTGTTGGTCCCCTTGCATGAAACTAAAAAAATATGAACTGCATAAAGACCAGATTCAACTACACAAAGCTAAAGTTGCAGGCGAGTTTGTCACGTTCGGACAGAGTGAGGGGTGCAGCAATGAAAGCGGTGTCTAGGGAAGGGTCTGATCGGGTCAGTCTATTCAGCTTATTGCTTAAACTATTGATCAGTATTATTATTTGATCAGGGGTATCTACCGATGTTTCTTTTTTTCGCCCTCCTGGACCTCTCACCTGCACTGCCGTACTCTGCAAGAGAAAAGAGGCGGGGCACAAGTTGATTGACATCAGGCCAACACAGATATGTAGGCGGTGACAAAAAAAGGGGGCGTGGCACCCCACCTCTGGCAGGAAGTGAAACCCCGAGATGCAACAAAATGCCACGTTAGTACTAACACGTGTGATTAAAAAAAAACTAAAGCAAAAAGTCCCTTGTTCACTTTCATTGATAAGACACTCATCGTTTCAGTACATTGCCAAATACAAAGTATTTTGTATGAAATCAATGTCAGCTACAAAATACTTCAATTTCAGCAAAACACTTGATTGGAATGGAAAATGGATCTTAACGCCCAAAGGTAAAGCCTCTAATCGAGCAGTAATGGATTAAGCTTTTGGCTTGGCAAGTGTACAGAATGGATGAGCGAGAGGGCAGGGTGGGGTTCATCTCGTTGGAAGTGAACGAGGAAAAAGGAAGGAAGGAAGGAAGATGGAAGCAGGAGGAAGACAACAAAAACGGGACACAGACAAGCAGAGACAAGTGAAAGGAGGAAGGGAACACACTGAAATAACAGTTACAGCCCTGGAATGCCCTGTCAAAGTGTGTCAAAGCGGTTAAAACTGCAGAAGTAAAGCGTAGATTTCAGCTACAGCTGTATGCAAAGCATCCATACTCAAAACTAACATTTTAAGTAAAAATAAAAAAATAAAGCTGAATATTTAAATGTTTGGAATCCTAAAGATGTCACAATTCTTTTTGTGTGTTTTCTAATCTAATTTCGTCAACATTGTCTTTAATTTTTTTTTAAAGATAATCTCCCAAATACAATTAGATCAAATTCATTTTCCTATTTCTATCCATGTTTGACCTCAACAAAATTAGCTGCAGATGTCAAATATGTTAGCGTCTAAATATAGCAAAATATTTCACCTCCTTGAGTTAATTATTTACATCTTTGAAACATATTTTAATAGTAGTATTGTACTATCAATTATCTGTTAAAACTATGTATTTGCTAATGTAATGACTAAAGACAGAGAACCTTAAATTAGACAAAAATTGCCTCTGTTGCAGGGGCAGAGCTACAGGGGGGACAGGGGAGGCAGCTGCCCTCCCCCTCTGCAAAAAACCCTCCCCCACACTTGGCCCCCCCTGCCCCCTATTTTTCAGTCAATATTAGTATCATTAATGACAAAGATTAGGGAATCATCCATTCAAGCTTCTTTAAGCATTGTAAAACTAACAAAAGCAATATCTTCAATACAATAAAAACAATGTTTTTTACAGTTTTTCTCCATTGGTTTGGCTCATTCTTGAAACAGAAATTACATTCTCAAAACAACATGGACAAACCTCCAAACCACTCTGCAATTGTTCACAACAGAATGGCCTTTCTCATTAGTTTCATCAAATTGCAAATGTCTTAGTACATGTCTCAATGTCCCAGTAGCCTACCTACATTTAGCACAATTTCCAAGTGTATAGATCTTGTTGATCTAAACTGATTGTTGATTCTCAGTCTAATGGTTGTTCGCTCCAAAATGAGTCGCCATCATTTCATTGTGTAAGCCAACACATGCACAATAGTCTGTTCAATTGTCAAAATTAGTCAAGAACATTTGATAAACATTTGATAAATGTATTACAGCAATTGACAGTCAGGTGAAACTAGAACTTGACTAACAAAGGAGGATGTCCCAGGCCAGTGAGGGGGCAATATAACTATGTCCATCCATCCATCCATCTTCCTCCGCTTATCCCGGACCGGGTCGCGGGGGCAGCAGACTGAGCAGAGATGCCCAGACTTCCCTCACCCCAGCCACTTCCTCCAGCTCTCTCTTCACCACGACGGACTGATAGAGCGACCGCATAACTACGGACGCCGCTCCGATCCGCCTGTCAATCTCACGCTCCGATCTTCCCTCACTCGTGAACAAGACCCCAAGGTATTTAAACTCCTCCACCTGGGGCAGGGACACTCCACCCAACGAGAGATGGCAAACTACCTTTCTCCGGTCAAGGACCATGGCCTCAGATTTAGCGGTGCTGACCCTCATCCCAGCAGCTTCACACTCGGCCGCAAACCGCCCCAATGCACGCTGGAGGTCCCGGTTCGATGAAGCCAACAGGACAACATCATCTGCAAAAAGCAGAGAGGAAATCCTGTGGTCCTCAAACCAGATCCCTTCCGGCCCCTGGCTGCGCCTAGAAATTCTGTCCATAAAAACTATGAACAGAACCGGTGATAAAGGGCAGCCCTGCCGGAGTCCAACGTGGACCGGGAACAGGTCTGACTTACTGCCGGCTATGCGAACCATATATAACTATGTGTGCTGCCATATCTGAGAATGGTGTGGCCACTCACATCCCCAGTCTTGCCCATACAATACACAGAAGCTCCTCATCTTCTTGGACCGCCTTCATTTTGATTTGATCCCTGAAACTGAGAAAGGTCTCTTAGGGCCTCACCTGCCACTATATGTTATTGTATGGGACAATGGGAATTTCCACCGTGGCCCGCTCATCAGGGCCTGGTTCACTACTCATCCAAGGATGGTCATAGTGTTCCTACCACCTTACTCTCCTTTTCTCAATCCTATTGAGGAGTTTTTCTCCGCTTGAAGGTGGAGAGTGTATGAGCATCGGGCTCAAGATCAGAAGTCCCTGCTCCATGCAATGGATGCTGCGTGTGAGGATGTTACAGGAGATCAGTGTAGGGGATGGTTGCGACATGCACGCCGTTTTTTCCCTCGTTGCTTTGCAAGGGAGAATATACGCTGTGATGTGGCCGAGAATCTGTGGCCAGACAGACAGCAGCGTGAGGATGGCTAGCAGGGTGAGGACGATGGCCAGGAGAGGGAGGGTGAGCACAGCGACCAGTGAAGAACTGTTAGTTGTGAAACTCAAGCATTATTTACAGCACTGTAGGCTGCATATCAGTTTCATTGTTTTTTGTTTGTGTTTATATTATAAAGTATATAATGCTGTATACATTTTCTTTTTACTATGATGTATGAAAGTTACTTTATGTGTGTGATGATAATAGTTACAATTTCCTTTGCAGTATGAGTGCAATGTGTGCTGTTACTGTAAACCTAAGAGGCTACTCTTACCCTAAAATCATTTTTCTTTATTTCAGTTTTATACAGAATTGTATTCTGTTAGCTATACTTGCAGTGCCTACACAATGCCAAAGGGACGAAGTATTTTGGGGGCACTGACTGTTGAAATGAGAAGGAAATGTAGTTTTGACACGAGTGAATTGCTTTGGGAGAGACGTGAGCTTTTGCAGGTGAACCATGGTGTTGTGCCGAACCATCCACATTACTTTGGCATAAGCACCAAGAGTGCTGAGAATGTCCGGTCTGATCAAGAAATGAGCCAAAGCAATTGAGAAGGATATTTGCCATTTTGGTGGCACTGACTCTTTACATGGGAAATGAATTTAGTTTTGAAGCATGAGTGAACAGTTTGGGGAGATATGTAAGATTTTGCAAGAGAGCTATAGTCTTGTGCTGAACTGTAAGACTGTTTTGCCAAATGATGTTAGAATTTTAAGAATGTAATTTCTGTTGCAAGAAATGAGCCAAACCAATGGAGAAAAACTGTAGTATAACGATCAGTTTCGTAACTTTTCAAACTAAATTCAAAAACAATCTAGCAAATTGCACCAAAAGCTTTGATGGATTCAAAATAAAGAAAAACCTGGTAATTTCATAACTAGCGATAGCCCAAAAACAACGTGACTACAGTAGAGCTCCTCTCACTGTCTGATGTCTGATAGTTTGCTATATTGTACATGTGCTATCTGGGATGCTATTGACATATTTTATACCACAGTCCGGGTGAATTCTTGGTTCTGATTGGCTGCTGGGTGTGCATTAAAAACTGATAACACACAGTGATAACCGCATGCACCCAAAAAGAAGTTCCGGTCACCTATCTTAAATGTTTTGTATCACTGCGCCGGCTTCTTTAAAACAACCTTCAGCTTCATCATCTGGACAAAAACAACCGGTAACTTTCTCTCTGAACTCATGCTTTATTCAACCCAACGGAAAGATCAGCATATATATATATATTGCTTTATATCGCAGAATCTTGACTGCAGTGGTGGTGCGGCGTTACAAGGCGTTTCATCCACGTCACAAATAGTCCGCTTCTTGTGAAAAAAGCGATCCAAATCGGAAAAAAACCCAAGAAGGACTAAATACTGGTTAATATTTATTTCATTTGTAAGTGACCATGGTATAAGCAGGTTAATAGTTGACGAAGTATACATTATCACTTTTTAAAGCACTTGCGCCGTGAGAGCCCGAACCATCCGACACGAAGCGTCAATAATGCACACTTTGCCGGTAATTAACCTCCACATAATCAAGACGTTTTAGGATAGCTTGGATGGCTTTTGTATTTTTAGTTTAGCTGGAAAATTCACAAAGCTTACATGATCACATCAAACATGCTAACTATCTGAAAAGGATTATGAGTTCTTAGACTAATAACTTTAGTGAACACAAATGCTAATTTGCTAAATTTGCCGACAAACAAGCTAAAATTCCCACCAATCTAGAATGTTGACGCATTTTGATGAATAAATTGCTAAAATATAACATTTTTTGGCTAGTTTCATCAACAACAAAAAAAAACATTTTAATTTATTTCTGTATCCGTGCCTAATTTAAGTTACATATTATGACACTCAACATTCACTAATTTCCTGCCAAAATGTCTACATGTGTAAGTATGAGCCTCAATATGGATGTGGTTGTGTTAGAGGACAGTCAGCCTACTTACAAACACCACATACTTACTGTCAGTAATGGGCTCCATGCAGAAGCCCAGCAGTGCATGCAAGAAGTCCACAATGTTATTCAGGGAATCTTTGTTGACATACTCGCGCATTGTTTGGCGAAATTGCACCTTGTCCAGTTTGTACAGGTTGGTCAGGCAGTTCTGGGCCTAAAGACAATAGAGTTCTGAATTATGAATATCACAAAAGCTTCTCACATGGCAAATCGATATGTACTAAAATAGAACTGCTGCTTTTACTCACTGGTATAATTTCTCTTCTATTAAAATTAATACAATGAAGAAGTGGTTTGATAAAATATTAAAGCGTAATAAATTGTGTCAGCTTTAAAGAGAATGCGGTTCAGACTAAGGTTTGCCTATGGGGGAGGGGCTAACCTGCATCCTGAGACGATCTCCAGACAGCCCTCTGTGACCCTCGCCACACCCGTAAGCGCAGCCCAATGACTTGACGATCTTTATCAGCATGGTCAAAGCCAAGCGGTGGGTGCTAAGGCCAGAACCTTCTTCCTGATCAGGACAAACGAAAGAAAGCCAAGCTTCATACTTCTGTATTTAGTTATCAACTAACTGATTTCTTTAAAGACTTGAAACCACTGACTGTATATGAGAACTGGATTGAGTGACCCCTCCCACATCAAATTTCAAATAGACAGTAGGTACCCTTTGGCTCCGAGAGGTCAAAATCCAATAGACCTCCATGCAAAAATAAACAGCTATAACTCAGTTGTTTTATTCATCACGACAACCGTTCTTTGCTACTGTTTTTGCTTTTGTTTAATAAGGTAGCAGAGGCTCAGGGGGTTGAGCAGGTCGGCCAATGATTGAAGGGTCAGCGGTTTGATCCCCAATCCCCCCCACAGCCAACTGTCATTGTGTCCTTGGGCAAGACACTCCAGTGTGGCTCCACTGGTGTGTGAATACGTTTGAATGTCCCGGGACGGTTAGAGGGGTCGTAGGCGCGTACCGGCAGCCACGCCTCTGTCAATCTGCCCCCACTGATGCGGCTACATCAGTAGCTTAACATCACCACGAGTGAATGAGAAGTAAATGAATAATGGATATTTAAATGATGGTATTTTTTCTGTCGTGTAAGTCATTCACATTATAAACTGACCAATCAGATGCCTCAATATAAGTAAGTACTGCCTGCTTGCGCCCACATCCAACGAGCGTTTGACAAAAGCGAGCTCGGGAGGATCTAAGTTGTAGGGGTGTGGACTTCCAACAAGCTCACTCCTGATTGGTGAAAGTGATTGCCACAGAAACGTTAACCCAGACCAGCTCTGATCAATCACTGCTTACTGACGACGTCTGGTTGCCTTCATTTCGTTGGAAGTGGCTTTCTATTTGTGATGTCACTCTCAATCGGTCCAGTTCTCATATACAGATGGCTGAAACACACCTTTTTGTCATTGTCCTTGTTATTCTTCACATCATCCTTGCTCCCCTGCCCACTTCCTCCTCCACTTCCTCCCCCGCCTCCATCCCCTCCTCCGCCTGCTCCTGCCATTGGCCCACCCCCCTGTGCGCCTCCTCCAAGACCCTGCACCACAGACTCTTTAGCGCGTGCCTCCTGGTTCTCCTTGTTTTCACTCTTGGATATCTTCTTGCCCATGTCGGGCACCACACCCAGCTGGAGGAGACAGTCGATGATATTGAGAGCCACGTCGCAAATCCTCGAGCTGATGTCGTGGCTCAGAACGGCGTAGAGGGCTCGGAAGACGGCCTGATTGACGCAAAAAAAGGATTAAGTGAAGAACTTCCCAGCTTCCCATTATTGTGTTTTAAGATGGGGAGAGAGGCAACTCACAGCGAGATCCAACATGCCGTTTTTCAGCACAAAGTTGTTGGTTCCCTCAATGTTCTCGCCCTCCTCCAAACAGGAGTAGTTGATGCAGGAGTCTGTGAGGCTGCGCGGCAGGTTGGAGCATACCAGCGGCTCGGGGATCTCAGGAACCGTGACGGGGTTGCACAGCTTCTTCATGTGCTCGGTGAAGAAGTCAGCGTAGCCCACGTTGAAAGACGCCACGGTGGTGTTGAATGCTGCCATGGTGATGGTTGAGATCTGAGATCGCACTTCAGAAAAAAGAAGAAGCGTTTGTGTAGCAAATGCTACTCTTTAAGTTGAATTTTTTTGTTCTTAAAGTATATAATCAGTATTAATCAATCTGATTTTTAGCATTGGTAAGTTCCTGCAGAGGTGCTGCAGGATTTTGGGTCATAGACAGGAGCTTTCGTGTCTCTTGCAGTTTCCTTGAGGCTTGTAAGGCCACCTCAAGGGACGTTATGGAAATGGAACGTACCATTGTCGTGCATGTGATAAATGTACGGTGAAGTACTTGTTGGGATCACGTTAGTTGCATGCACTTATTACGTTTGGGTGATGCTGTCGTCCTTATGCCACACTCTTGTGTTTTGAAAGATACAACTACTGGCTCCTTACTGATTGTGCATAAATGCAGCATTCATGCTGCGAATGTATGGAATCATTTCTGTCCCGCATTAACCCGAGAGGGGAGAAGAAAATAAACAGGGGACCTAATTTATAATTATTGTCTCGATGAAATTAAAAAAATATCATAAGGTTCTGGAGAAGGGTTAGGATTAGGCTAATACCTGCCAGCAACATTTAGCTTTGCATGTGTTTAAACTCTGCTCGGGCAATGCCGCAATGTGCATCATGGTTGCACGTAGATATGTGGGAATAACATCCGCCTTTATTTTGTCTGGACACGATTGGAAACACAAATTTACATGATGTGTTTACGCAGTTTCTCAGGACTGCGAAAAGGCATTTCTGGTATTGACTTTTATTTTAAATTATGCAACAGAAATGCTTCCATACGAACAAGGGGCAGGCACTTTTCACTTGACCAATACTCATGAGCTGCTTGAACCGTGTGCAGATTTTTTGGGAGTTCAAAAATTGAAAATTCCTGAGGACACGCCTGTGTCTCACCTACTTCTGCCTTACTTTCCCTAATATGTCGTTTAAGAGTTCACTGGAACCTGTCGCCTGCAGCACGTCTGTAGAAAAAATGTGTCAGCACATTTTTGCTCAACGCTCACTGAGTGGTCTACGACTTTGATCTTTCCTTCCGGCAATCTGCATACCCCGTACAGATTTGCCCATTTTTGCCCGCAGACATCCCGTGTCTTTAAGAGCAGCTATAAGTAAGCTAATTTTGTAAAATTTCGGTACTTGTTAGCTTCTTTGGAGTGAAACGGACAGCCAGAGCAAATATTTTTAGGGTTTTGTGAAACACAATGCTTTAAACTCTCATATTTAGAGAGGATGCTAAAAATGTCAGCAACAAATAAAGTATAGCTTAGCTACAAGAATCCAAAACTTTAAGCTACGCATGTGATGCATTTAAGAACACGCTAATTGGGCATTCTTAATCACGCTTTTAACATACGGTGTTTCCAATGGACTGTCGCTACCCAATACTAGCCCATGAACTCAAAATTGGAAACGGCTTAGTGCGAAATGGTTTGACAAATCTCACAAACTTTTTTTTTCACAGCTCTATTCCGATATATATAAGACTTGGTGTCATATAATTCTGACAGGGCACAAACCGCAATTAATCATTTCTCCTTCATAATTACTTTTCAAAAGGCTGACACAGAGGTTTAGCATATAACGGAGGTCGAGCCCGAAAAACGACTTAAAAACTTAAAAATTAAAATTCCAAAAAAAATTTAGCCAAGCTACCCCAAAACTTTTTTTTTTAAAATTCTCCAAACTGAGCATGCTCAGATTGTGTGTTGATACAATGCCTGCTGTGCTTTTTTTTGTCTCATTTAGGCATTACTCACATACTTGCTAGTTCTTTTCTTATTCTCTGACTTATTAGGCTGCTCTTATATTATTCTGTCCCATTTCTTCTCTTTATTAAAGCCTCTCCTATAAATCTATCTTCCTTTTATTGAGCCTTTTTGAACATAAATGGTTTTGTATTATTATTTTTTTACTTTCAAGTATAATTCTATGGAAACGTATTGTCTCCAACAACAAAAAAGGGTGTTCTTCGTTCAAATTTTCTTGTTTATTCCATTTAAAAAAAAAGGTTTTTTCTGTTCCGAAAAAACTTTACTTACTTTATCCACTAAACAAAACGGAAACATTAGCCTCATTTTCACTAAGCAGAATGGTCCAGTCCAGTATTTTAAGCATTTCCAGTAAAAAATGGACCCATACTTTTTTTTGGGCCCCTGGTGGTTGTGGAACAAGGGAATAGTCTGGTTGGGGCGGTTGGCTGAAGGTTATTTTACGATCAAAGAAAGCGGCTGTATTCCTCTTCGCCTTCTGCAATCTCTCACACAACATTAAATGCTTTGCTTATATGAACTATTAAAAGGCAAGTAGATCTGGAGGATTACCTGCAAAGCTAGCAGGGCTGTAGCCCATGAGGAACAGGTTTGGTGACCCCTGGCCTGGACCATTCTAAACCCGACCAGACCGCTAGGTGGAAACAAGGCTATTTTGGCTTTACAAATTTTATTTGCAGGTCATCTTATTGTTTTGAAGTTATAGCACAGTCTGTTTGTAGTTCTTCAAAAAGTTTGCACAAAAATTCAAATGAAAAACATCATTGTTTTTTTTAATACAGCAGGCTTCCATAAAATTCCTAAACATTTGATAATTTTAGATCAAGTCATTATTGTGAGTCTAATAAAAAATGTGGTCTTTTATTTAAAGGGCTCATGGCTGTACTCCTGTCTTCTCCTTACCCTCTTTGACCACATTATCGCTGTGGCTGTTGGAGTGGTCGGGCATGTCCCGCAGGAGGGAGTGGTGGGAATGGGAGTGTTTGGCGCTCAGGCTGTCTGCATCTGCGGCAGTGTCTGTGCTTCCTCTGCGCGTGAATTTCCCTGGCGACAGAACAAGCACTCAAACAGCTGATGGCAGATTTTTCCAGCATAATGGTTCCTGGAAACCTTCCCAAAGCACCAACATGCATCACGGCTCGTTGAAGGGGAAGCAGAACAACGTCGGCACAGATAAACTCAGAAGGATGGCATCCTGCCTACCCATGATGGTGGCCTGCCAGCCCCCACGGTCCAGAGCTCGCCGGTCGTCCCCTAAACCAGAGAAGCTGCCAAAGGAGAAGGTGCTGCGGGTGGGCGAAACGTCAAGGTGATCCTCGTGCAGCAGGAAGGGAACGCCCATTCGGCGCTGACGCTTCTTTCCTGTGTGATGGAAAGGAATCGAACCTTTTCTCTCGCGGTCCTCACGCCGGTTTTTGAACTAAAACGGAGCCAAAACAAAAGAACGTAATCAAACGATTTTTATGTGGAGAACTATGGAACGACAGAAGTGCCAAAATCTGAAAACAAATTAAATAAATTACTTTCAGAAAATTGAAGAAATGTTCCCCAAAAAATCCAAGACATAGTAAGGAAATTATTACAATAATTTATTATTAAATTATTTCAGAGGGAAAATAAATATTATTTATTTATTTATTTATTTAATTTGTTTATTTAACATGGACAGTGCACATTAGTCTATTTTTCCTCTTTTTTCTGTCTTTTAAATACAAGCCTTGTCATCAGTTTGCTTTTACCTTGTAAATTTTAGCCAACTGAATTTCACTTATTTCTTTTTCTGCAATAATCAGTAACTTTCTGATGCATTTACTTTGAAATATCAGGCTTGTATTCTATGTAAACATCACAAATGGATTTAATATAGATTATTGATTGATTATTTATTATAAAATAACATGGTTCATTAGTCTAAACTCTAAGCTGAAGCTTAACGATGGAGGACATATTAACAAAATGAAGCTTAAAATGGAATTTTTTTTAGTATTTCTTCATTTAAATCATTGGGAATCAGGAGTAGACGGAAAAAGTGAAGAGTGCATTTGTGACATGGAAAATACGCTGGGCGGGGCCACAAGCTTCCTGTTCCGCCCCATCCTGGCGCATTGTGGGCTACTGTGTCCATGTGTGTCTGTGTTTTCCTCGTCCAAACTGGCAAGCTCTCCCAGTTGGGGGAGGGGGGGGGGGGTTGCTCTGCTCTGCTCCAACTGTCCCACCCACAACTTAGAACACAACTTAGGCAAACTTTTAATGTCCTAGAAAACAGCACAAGAGTTGTTTCCGACACTTTTTATTTTATTTTATTTTATTTCTACTATGTTTGCATAAATTGAAGCTGGAAATCTATAAATCATTCTAAAAAACCCACCATAAAAAAAGAAAGGTTGTATCGGGGGAAAGGTCATGTAAATGTCAGCTTCTGACCTTCTTGAAGATGTTCATGCCGAGGTCAGTGGACAGATCGGGAACTGCCTGGCGTCGCAGGTTGGTGAGGGAAACCTTTGCAAACGTCTCAGTGCTCAGAGATTTCTCCTCTTCGTTACACTTCAGACTCATGTCCTGCAAACAGGAAGCAGTTCCCATGAAAAAAAAAAATCCTAATAACAGACACCCCCTCCACACACACAAACCTGCAGGTCAACTTACCTGAGTCCTGTGCGTATTGACCAGCGAGGGCGTCGCCGCCACCATGGAGCTGCTGCGCGGGCGTGGCAGGGGCGTGACCAGCGGCTCGGGGGCGCGTTCAGGCCTCTCCTCCAGGATCTGCCTCAGGCGCTGCAGGTAGTACATCAGGGACCAGTGGACGCCCTCCTCCGTCCAGTGCGGCTGCAGCAAGCAGCGCAGAACGGCCACGTCGAAGTAAGTGGCGTAACGGGCCTGCTGGGACGGTGAAGACGGAATGCCGGCGGGAACGGACGTCCTGAAAAAGACAGCTTGTCTTAGCCTGTGGTCATGAGAGCGACAGAGCACGTGCAGACCTGCTGGCCTCGCTTGACTCAGTTGAGGTCAGAGTTCACGATTCATCAAGGAGAAAGAGAGATCGCAAAAACATGATCCTGGTTTCACCAAAACATCTGGATCTAAAATAAACTTTCTAAAATCCTGCAACTTCTAAAGCTTTTCAGAAAAATATATGTTTTCGGTTTAATTGCTTGACATTTTTGACATTTTACGCTAAAGTAAAAAAAAAAAAAATAAAAAATAATGGCCTCAGTTTTTCACCACACCTGCAGTCCATCTCAGTCACAGACAGGGGGGGGTAATCCTGTGTCCTATTTTTCAATCACAAGTTTATCATTTAATTCAATTTTGATGATAAAAAACAAAAACAAAAAAACATTTGTCCTAATGCATTTTATTACATAGACCTGCTGCAACCAAAGCAGGGATTTGAACCAAAATAGAGGGAAATTTAAAAATTGACTATTGAAAATTGTGTTTTTGACATTTTTGTGGCAATTTTCTGGTGGTGGAGATCATATATAACGAAAACTAAGCTAATTGCATTTCTTAGTATATCTTTATTAATCGTTGTTAGAAAAAGAGCCGATTTGCGATGTCGAAAATACGCAAATGTTAGGTTGGGGGTGTGAGGGGCTGTAAGCTGGTGGATGTGGGGCAGGGTTGCTCTATGCCAACTGTTTCACCCACAACTCCCGATACTTATTAATACTCAGATCAGTTGATTATGTGAATAATTTAATTGTAAAAATTGTTTAAAAAAAAACAAAACAAAAAAAAGAGGGTGTAGTTACATACAGAATTTTGCAGCTGTTCATCGGTAATAAAAATCAGTACATTTGTTTTTTTTGGGGGGTAATTTCTATATCATATTTTAAATTTTTAAGATAAAAAAATCATTAAAGTCTCTCTCCAATAATCCTTTGATGTATTTTCAAAGCGTTCCCAGTGGTCTTTTAATTATGATTATGGCGTTTTTTTAGCCAATCTAAAAAAAAAAAAAAAAAACCTGTGTTGGTTTCTAGGACATAGTTTCTGCAGAGCAGCAGTAGTAGTGGCTCATTAGAAAAGTACCTCTGAGTTTAGGGCAGGACTGTTGGCACGGAGCAACTCCGCCCCCACTTCCCCTCCTTATTGCCCAGATCCCTCTGTTAACACGCTCTGCTGCTAGCTTACAGCCCCGGCCAGAAAACGAAGACATACATCGATCTATGTGCTCATGATTCACCACAATTTGAAAAAAAAAAAAAGACTTAGAAATGCTATTGTAACCCTAATGTTCTTTACATGTATCCTCCATAATCAGAAAAATGACAAGAACACATTTAAAAAACACACCAACAACTAGATTTTCATCACATAGGCTATTTTAAGATTTTTTTACAGATATTAATTCAAAACAAATGAAATAATAAACGCCTCTGGTTGACTGTATGACATCTAGTTAGTGGATCAGATTATTATCAGATTGTAGAAGATTTGAAAAGGAAAAATGTGGTTTTGGAGGGGCAGACCTCTTTTTATCTTTTAGGGTTTGAAGTTAGAGATGCTTTTTTATAATTACAAATGATAAATCACAGGCTTCTCTTGTAACATCAGGGTGCCGTGGACTCCCACCATGATTCCTCATTAGGAATGCATCAAAGGAGGCTGCTAAACAAGGGCAGAGAGGCCCTTCAGCACCGTCAGGAGTGCAGCAGGCGGCCTACGTGAGTCCACTATAAATAAGCTGGAATGAAGGTCAGCGCTCGCTGCAGAGCGTGTTGAGCACTGCAAACTGTGGATGGGGGGGTTGAGCAGCAGGAGAAGGCACTCAATCCCGCCTCCGCTGTGACGGACGGAGCGGGAAGCTCGATATCTGCATGAATCAGTGGATCGGGTTTCACGTTCGCACATAGTCGCTTGTTGTGTCAGGTTGCCGGGGCGCCAGAGTGACGGTAACCGAGCCCGCAGCGGTCTGAGAGGCGGCAGCTTATACTCCATGCGGTGAGACGGGAGTGGTTGCCATAGAAACGGCCTCAGCATCAGCACCGACGACAGAAGGGGGGGGGGGGGGTGAGAGGGGAGCCGCATTGATGAATGACAAATGATCTGCAGGAAAAACAATGCGAGCGCAGACGAGAGCAGCGCGACGGTGAGTCGCGATCACAACAAGCCTCGTTAGGATCGGATGGACCACCCTCGGGGTGATACAGGGAGCCCGGTTGGTGCCACACAGATCACAAACAGAAGCTTTTATTTGGCTGTTTGGTGCCAGAGCAGGGACGCTGCCAGCGTCAGACATGTGGCACCGTTACTTCTGCACCATTACCCCGATTATGTACCAGACTGCGTTGACACTCGAAGGAAGACAAGGCCGCCGGAAGGGAGGGCCGCGCTCACAAACTCTCAACACTTCCCCACGTACAACAAACCAAAAGCAAATGATCTGATCCGCTCTCACTTCTTCTTGAGGGGACCTTTGACCGGTGGCTGGGAAGGGCCGCCTTTCTCCACTGAGTTGCCACGGCGACAGCTCTGCTCTCCTGCAGTGGGGGAGTCTGATTGGGCGGCCTCGCAGACCACCTGAAAGCCCTGTGGGTTGGAGATGGACAGATCAGCAGGAAGGAAGGAAGGAAGGAAGGCGGTGATAATTACAGCGGGTGAGGTTGCCATGGTGACAAGCTAATGAATATTTGCAGCCGGCCCCAGGAGGGGAAACAGATAAAGCCTCGGAATCGACACGGGAAGCAAAAGCTGATGGGATTTGGGCCAAAAAAAAAAAAAACAATCGCTCACCATGGGACCCGGGTTGCCAGATCCACAGGGACTGCACTGGTTGCTAATTGGGGAATTCCTCTTAGCTGCAGAGACAAGCAGAGCTGTTTCAAAACCAACTCCTCCTTGCAGGGATTTGAGAGGGATTTTCGTCAATCCTCCCACCTGTTACGATGTGTCTGACGGGCTTGATGAGGGCCGTGAAGGCGGGAATGTCCGGCTGACGGTGCTCCCACATTGGCTGCCATATTACCAGGCCGCTGGCCAATCGGAAAGTCAGATCCGACTCCTAGAAGACATAAAAACACATCAGTGTAAATTATCTAGACATTTACCTATAACATCAGCATTTCACTTCAAAATGACTTCCACACCCCCATTAGTATGACTTTTATGCTATTTTGGGGGGGGGGTGTTAATCATACCCAGCTAGAGTTTTGACATAATTGTGGCAGCCCCTGGAATAAATCATTGGAACATTGTATATAGTTTAGTGGAGCTTCGCCTCATTTTTCATCTTTGCTTTGATTTTGGATTTTAAACTTTTTTTTTTTAAATTTTTATCTCTAAAAGTTTGATCTTTAAATGT
Organism: Oryzias curvinotus; assembly: GCA_023969325.1. Taxonomy (NCBI): domain Eukaryota; kingdom Metazoa; phylum Chordata; class Actinopteri; order Beloniformes; family Adrianichthyidae; genus Oryzias; species Oryzias curvinotus. The sequence continues at coordinate 3,835,747 of CM043707.1, read as the reverse complement.
TTGCTATAAAAATTACTACTTGGGACTGATTTTCTTGCCCAGTTTCAGGTTCATTGTGAAATTACTGTGTAATACATCGAAAATGCTCAGCTAAAAAAGGAAGTTGGGTTTGTGCAAAACACATGGATTCCAAGCGATACTTTAAAAAACTGTCATTGACATAAATTATTAGAGCACATTGTGTAATAGAAGAAAACGCTCAGAAGGTCCCGTCCTGCTAACGTTCACACCACCCTCTGCGAAGTGTGTTCAAGTGGCCGCTTCCAATGAAAAGTCTACGTTAACGTGTTTTGGGCTTCCGTGATCAGAACTTCAGGACAAGGCTCAGAACAAGTTTCTACGACCGTTTTCGGGCTCTACGTACGAAACGCGTGTGCATTGAACCGTGTTGCAAGCTAAACTTGGAGCAATCGGGTTTGGCGTTGGCGAATAGGCGACGTCCCCTTTAATTCGTGGAGGACATGCCAAATGTTTGAAAGCTGATCACGGAGGAGACATGAATCATCACAGTTTATGTGTGGTTGGAATCATCTGACATCTAGTTTTTCATGAATAGAGCTGTGAAGGAAAAAGCCTGGAGCAAGATTCACAAGATTTGTACCGCTTCAACATTTGGCACCAAGCCTCCTCCAACTGTCGGTGGTAGACATGCGCTGGAAAATAGAATTAAAAGAAGAAGAAGCCGCTGCCTGCTTGTCCAGTGTGAGCATAATGGGCTAAACGCACAAGCAAGAATGCAGATTTAGTGTAGCTTTAGAGTTAAAGAAGCTTAAATTAAAAAAGGTAGAAGAATAGTTTTAGAAAAAGGATAAATTCCTCAACCATTTTGTCTTTGCCTCTCTAGCTCTATTTTGGTTCAAAGGCACAACTGATTAAAAAAAAAAAGGTTTTTGATATGCAATAAATAGTAAAAAAACAACAACAAAAAAAGCCCCCCCCAATTGAATCAGCCCTGGGCCCCAAATAAACAAAATCCGCCCCTGCTTGCTCATGTTTATCAGGCAAATTGACAATAGAAACAAAAGTTAAGGTGTCGGCTGTGTGTTTGAACCTTAATGCGATGGATGAGCGGCGCCAACAGGAAGACAAACAGCTCCACGGTGGCCATGCTCTTGTGGAAGAGCTTGGCACGGGCGTTCTCGTCCTCCTCCTGAAGGGAGCTGCCGTGGAGAGGTCCCGACCCGATCAAAGCCGAGCCCGGGCTGGAGCCCGGAGCTCCCGGCGAGGATCCCTGGTCCCCAACTGGTTGGAGGAACGCGCTGCTGCTGCTGCCGCCTCCAGACCAGCCGTGGCCCAGGCTGGGTTCGTGGTTGCACTCCTGCGCGGCGTCCAGCAGCATCCAGTGCAGAGTGTGAAGCAGTTTGGTCTCAGCCACGCCCAGCTTGTCCTGGTGGCCTGTTGGAGGTTAGATGTGTTTTTCCTCTGAGCTTTGAAAGCATCCACAAGTGCATTTGTCCCTGTTTTCCACTCTAAATATCAAGCTCAATTATACCAAAGGGGTTGTTGGACTCATCACACATTTTCACATCCAGGTGGGTTGCCATGGAAACCTTGTGTGGAAAACAGGTGTCTGTGTGGGACTTTAAATGTTAGTCATAAATATTTTTATGAGAGACTGCGACCATCAAGTGTGCGACTAATTCTTCAAGCACAAAAAAAAAAAAAAAGAAAATCGTAAAGATCTTGTAGTAAACATGGCAAAACGCGTTCAAATGTTCAAATCATTTTGAACGACGTTTGTATTTTTAATAATACATTTTTATTTGGCACAGGTATATGTGAATTCATCTCAAAGATCGACAAAAAGAAATGGAGTGACATTCAAAAAATCCATTCAGAAATTCTTTCGTAAAAGCACAGAGACTTTCGTAGAAAATGTAAATTTGGGCATTTCTGAGAAGCTCTTGGCGGAACCTAAACTAAACTATTCATCGGCGAAGCTGTTGCTGGTGACGACTAAATAACACGTGCTCTTTGACCGTTTATGCGATCAATGTGAATCACATTCTCACTTGAAGAAATGCGACTTTTCGTGCATGAAAGTGCAAAGCTGCTCACGTCGATTTACGTTAATTGCGTAAGCACTTCGCTACTGCAGAGTGTCTGGAATCTGCTGGAGCAACATAAATTGCATAAACGGTTGAAGAGTTACGGTAGTCAAAGAAATGTGAACGCTAGAGCTAAAGGCTAACGCTGCCAGCGCTGCTGCTACGTACATTTTGTGGCTTTTCCAAGTGTAAAATTCTTGGGTCTTTACGTGAGTTCGGTTTTGAGTTGTTCCAAATGTTTGGTCAATTGAAAATTACGTAGTTTTTGTGACGTAGTTTTTGTGTTATTATTACGTACACCTTACGCAATTTTGCGTGATTTTTTTGGGAGACGCACACGCAAATGTGTGGCTTTCCATGACCGTTCTACACACTGTATCCCTAACTGACTTTTTAGCATGTACCACTGATGAATAACTTTTATATCGCATATACGGCGAACATTTAACGTTAAAATGATGTAATCGCAGAAAAAATCACGAATGAGTTGCATAAAAAACAGTGCAACAAGCACGCTTGGTTCACGTTCTACGTTATTCTTTGCGTGGTTTATTCGTACATATTCAGCGGTTTTAGCTTGTTTTGTTAGTGACACATATGTGAACATTTCACGTAAAAATTAAAACTTTTCTCCCTTTTTTCACGCATATTCAGGTATGACCAATTTTCATCCATGCAATATGTGCAAAATTTTCCTAGTGGCTGTGTGACACGGCCATAAAGCTCCAATGGACAACGTTCCTGTCAACAATAGGCAGTTCGTTAAATTATTTGACGAAAACAGCTCTTGAATGTTGTTGCCATGGCAACATTATCCGTAAGTCTTATTCATGCATTGATGCAGCTTCAATCAGAGGTTTGTTCTTGTACGTTCAGGGTGTTTGTTAGACTTTTTTTCTGTATCTTTTCATCTCATTTTTAGCCCTTCACTGTGGGAAACACACGTCTTTTCAAACATGTCTGTCTTGCTCTAATCGGATCAGCCGGTACCCAGTGGAGGATCAGGACTCTTCTGCATACAGGCGACCCAGATAATGGCGCTCACGCCTCCTCACCCAGTTTGTTCCTGTTTGACAGCAGGATGGAGGTGCAGTGGAGGACATGGGGCAGCGCCGCCTGAACCAGCTCCCAGCGGGAGATGCTCTGGATGGCTTCGGACAGCTCCCGGGAAAGTCCGTGCAGCTTGTTCTCCACCAGCACCCGCTCGAATGACTGGTGAGGGTGAAAAAATAAAAATAAAAATATAAATTTTAGGAGACAGGGATTAGACAGAACGTCCTTTCATAGCTTTAAATGTCCCACATGGCGCCAAAGTGGGTAAAAGCCGGCAGCTATACAGGAGACGATCTAGAAGATGTGCCATTATGAATATGAGTTTTCAGGAGGGGAAATCCATTTGGTAAATGTGAAAAAAATGATTAAAAAAATGCCCTGCAGGTGCGCAGAGGTAAAAGAGATTAGTGGATTATGTCGACCCACATCAGGAAATGACTCACCACACATGATGCCTCATATTGTTTCCCCAACTTTGGACGAAGGAAAGCGCTGGGAAAGAAAAGCAAAGGGATCAGGTAAAAGACAGGTGTGACATCATCTGCTTTCCATTCAGAACCGGCCAGCTTCCCCCTCCGTTTGGTTGGATTCAGCCCTGAGAGCTGCGGCGGCGACGACGACAAACACCTGTTATGTATCAGAGCACCGACCTGGTCTGGCTCCACAGGAAGGTCTGGATGGCGAACGGGATCCCCTTCCCGCACTCCGGCTCGTTCTCATCCAGGCTCTTCCTCTTTACCATTTTGGCCCGGACCTGACGGCTCCGTCTCTGCGCTCACCCCCCCTCCGCCTCCACCACCACCTTTAGGGAGCGATCAGCTGCTGGCTCTCCACCTCCGCCCCCTTCCAGGTGACGGAGCGAGGCGCGCTCACGACATGTTTGCGTAAAATGGCTGCAAGTGTCGACCGACGGCGGAGATGGAGATAGAGGGAGGAGGAGGGGGGGGGGCGCTCTGATTTCAGCACTTCCGTTACCGGACAGCGACAGCTGATCGCCCGAATTTATCGGCGCCTGAAGCCGCAGTGCGCAGCCGCGCCGGACGGTCCCCCCAACATCTGTGCGCCGCCGCAGTCGCCCTCATCCGGACGGCGCGTTCTCCCCGGGCTTTGCGCATCCACTTATCAACAGGTTGGACCGCGATCAGTCAGTGGATTCTGGAAGGAAGCCAATTTACTCCCCAGAAAACGAATATATTTGTATCTGCGTGATTCTCAGAATCAGGTTTGCCTCAAAGATTTTCGTATTAAAGACCCACTCCAATGACAAATTTGTTTTCTGTGTTTTTAACATTTTTTTTTTTCATGACGAAGGACATATGTTAGGAAAATGATGCTTAACATTGCATTTTTTAAGTATTTCTTTTTTCAAATCATTGTGAATCAGGACCGGACGATAAATGTGCGTTTGAAAAAGCTTGTAGATGTGACGTCGCACCTACAACACAGGCCGCAATTTTCCTGCTCCCACATTCACGTGTAGACGACTACATCCGTGTACATCTTCATTTTCCTCATCTGAGCTGCTTCAAAACTGTACGGCTGGATAGCTCCAATACCGCTCGCCATTTTTGTTACACCTGTTATGTTAGGTTGGGGTTGTGAGGGGCTGTAAGCTAGTGGGAGAGAGTGTAAACAATGGGATGATGGGAAATGGGGGAAGGCCTACTTCCTGCCAAAGGTCCTGCCCACAGATTAGATGCAAATTTCTAATAAACTCCTACCACTATGCACAATCTGTCCTAGAAAACGATACACTGTTGTTGTTGTTTTTCCTAAAATGGCATAACATAATTATCCCCCCCCCCCCAGAGTCAAATCAACATAGCAAAAAGTCCCTTTTAACCTCATAGATAGGTTAAAAACAAGACAAATTGAAATATTTATGAAATGACACCATGTGGTTACATCCCTGAGTTTTGTTGAACTTTGTAACAGCTTCGCCCCCCCTCTCCCCTTTTTTTGGTATTGATAATGGTTTAGTCCAACTCCGTAACTGAATTAACTGAATATATTACCCACCCACACTATAAAGAGAGGTGTATGTATACTTTTTTTAAAACTTATATGTCATTGTTTATTTTGTTTGATTGATACCTTCTAGCTCAACCTTTTAACTCCGTTATGTTACATTCACACCAGGCTCGGAAACACAACTATTATGCAAACCCGCCTGAATGCACTTTACGGGGGTCCACTCGCAAAACTCTCAGATTCACGTGTCACAGCGCAAGCTTTTAGGTCAGTTTTCAGGCTATACGTGGAAAACGCAAAGCCCCTGAACACGCGTTTAGCCATTGTGCTATCCTATGGGGTCCAGATGACCTGATCCTTACATTGACGTGTTCTCCCTACCATGACAAAGGTGGAGAGGATATCATGTAATCCATGGACGCCAGTGAAGATCACAAATCATTGAAGAAAAAAGGTTCAGCGCACTGTCTATTGGGGTCTAGATGACCCAACTCCCAATGTTAAAGTGCCTAGGATAGCACAAGAGTTAAAGGTCAACTAGAGGAATAATTGCAGTTTGTGACACCAAGTCTTAAATACAGGGAGTGCAGAATTATTAGGCAAGTTGTATTTTGAGAATTCATTTGATTATTGAACAACAACCATGTTCTCAATGAATCCAAAAACTCATTCATATCAAAGCTGAATATTGTTGGAAGTAGTTTTTAGTTTGTTTTTAGTTTGAGCTATTTTAGCAGGATGGCTGTGTGTGCAGGTGACTATTACTGTGCATAATTATTAGGCAACTTAACAACAAACAAATATATACCCATTTCAATGATTTATTTTCACCAGTGAAACCAATATAACAGCTCAACATTCAGAATGAAATATACATTTCTGACCTTCAAACAAAACAAAAACAAATCAGTGACCAATATAGCCACCTTTCTTTGCAAGGACACTCAGAAGCCTGCCATCCATGGATTCTGTCAGTGTTTTGATCTGTTCACCATCAACATTGCGTGCAGCAGCAACCACAGCCTCCCAGACACTGCCAAAGGAAAGGAAGTTGCCTAATAATTATGCACACCTGATATAGGGTGTTGATGTCATTGAACCACACCCCTTCTCATTACTGAGATGCACATCACCTAATATGCTCAGTTGGTAGTAGGCTTTCAAGCCTATACAGCTTGGAGTTAGACAACATGCATGAAGAAGATGATGTGGTCAAAATACTCATTTGCCTAATAATTCTGCACTCCCTGTATATCGGAATGTTGCTGTGAAAGAAAAAGATTTGTGCTATTTCCACCGCTTTGTCATTTTTGCACCATGCCTGTGAACTTCGACCACAGTAACTAATCAACCGTTTACGCAGTTAACATAATTCCAGCGGTTTCCGAAGCGGAAAAAAGCAGCCTTTGTGCTGATATGCAACACTCACAGTAGTGATGTATTTATGCCATCGGCCCGAATACGCTGATTCTGTTGCAGATAGAGGCAGCTTTGCACAGTCGCGTTTCTTCGATTACACATAACTTCATTTATGGACATAAATGTTTGGATTTCTTTCTATGTGTGCATTACTTGGGTTGATGCCGACATCTGGTAAAAATTTCATGTCAATAGCTCGATTAGAAATATGTTTTTTGAGAGAAATGTTGACATGTTCAATATTTATTTTCCTCGCTGTATACCAATATCATCTGACAGTTAAAAAACAAAACTCGTGTATTTTTTGCATATTTTATTAAATGTATTGCCAAACTTCATTTATATACAAAGTTCTAACCTAACAAAACTTGTGTTTGTTTTTTAAACAATTCATTCATTTTTTAAAACCATTTTGTCCCGTGATAGCGTCACAGGGCTGCTGGAGCCTATCCCGACCACCCGTGGGTGAAGGCAGGAGACATCCTGGACAGGTCGCCATTCTGTCCCAGGGCCACAAATCACACATGCATGCACACTAACATTTACACCTGGGGCAATTTAGAGTAACCATTTATTCTATGAAGCATGTCTTTGGACGGTGGGAGGAAGTCGGAGTCCCTGCAGAAAACCCCCGCATGCAGACTCGAGAATATGAGAAATACATACAGTAGATGTGTTTTGAACATCAGCTGGAAACATCTGGGTATGGTTACAGCGCTAATGTTGGCGGAATGGTACAGAAAGAGTTCAAGGGTCACTTCCGTGAAGGTCTCTGGTCACGAAACGGGTTTGAATCCCGTTGTCCAAACTCCGTCTGGCACATCATGGGCACAAACCGTTTGGAAGTGCAGTGAGTGGATGCATTGGCTTCATGCTAAAGGGAACAAACAACCATAGATCCAAAGATTTTTGCTCACGGAATTCAGGATCAGAAAAGCACAAGTAGCAGAAATTGTGTTTTGGGAACTTTTCTGACAATCAAACACAGAGAAACTCCCATTTTTCAATTCTTAAAATTTTAAGTTTGTTGTGACAAACTGTTTTTTAAATACTTTATTAAATACCTAAGGGAAAGGGGGTGGGGTTGCTCCATACCAATGCCCCCTCCCCCCAAGAGGCGAATTTCTAACGAATTACTGCCACTCTGCAGAAATTGTTCAAAAAACAACATTGCGTTTAGCTAAAAATGGCATAATCGTTCTTAAAAGAGCACTGGCAACAATCTTTCAGGAAATCAAAAGATGATCAGAGTGGGTTTGCTGAACTCATTTCCTGAGATTTGTATAATTCAAAACAACAGATAAAATAATTATCTGAAGATGTGGGATTTCACTTTGGTCTGCTATCACTGCCATCGTGGTGCAGAGGCAGAGCGGTCAACATCTTAATTGGAAAGACCACAGGTTTGGTTCCCGTCTTACTAAAAGAAAATCCCTAAAAAAGTTTACACCACTTACTATTTACAATGTGTGTTCCTTTTGAAATGTGGCTCCAATAAAAAGGGAATCAAGCTTTTCTACATAAATAAGATTTACTGCCAAGGAGCAGAATAAAAAAAAACAACCAAATAATCTTACAAATCTATTTTACATTTTTATCAGTCTTTTAAAGTCATATCCCCTACTTTTGTAAATGTAAACACGTGACGTGGGTTCAAGAACGGGTTGTGGATCAGCAGGGAAGGGGTTCTTCTTCACTTTTTTCAGCCAGCAATACTTGGAAAAGGTTTGGTAAAAATTGTAGGAAAAAATTGAAGCAGCAGAAATATTTGCAAATCTTGCTCTTTCTCTCGCAGCTCTATTCCAATATATGAAAGACTTGGTGTCATAGAATTCCGTCCGGACACAAACCGCAATTAATCATTTCCCCTGATCAATTTTCAAACAGTTGGTACTTCCGTGAATTAAAAGGGACCCCATCCATACGCTACTACTGAATCCAAGTCCCTGATTGGTCAAAGTTTGAACCTAGCTAGTCGTAGAAACTTGCTCAACGACGCGTGAAGATAAGAGTTTTGAATGCGAAAGCCGGAAATAGGCTTTTACGGCTCTTTATTGAAAGTGGTCGCTTGTGGGTAGTTTCAGGTTCGTCATCGAGTACAAACAAAAGAGAAAAGAAAAAGCACCAAATCCTTTTTTTTAATTTTCTTTATTGATGGTTTCATCCTGTAGGAGCGTTTGTCATCGGCATTGGAAAGTGTGCACACACGTCTACTTGGTGGCTTAAATACATTTACACAGGCAAAAAGGGAGCAGGAGGAGGGGTAGCACGGAAAAACACTGGAAGGAGGACTGAGAGGGGAGGGGCAGCAGGTTTCCACAAAGTTAAGCAGAGAAAATGCAAGTTTCTTTTTTTTTCTTATTAAAAAAAAAAATCTTAATAGTAAGTTTTATCATCCCTTTTACTTCCTGCCAAAAAAAAAAAAAAAGACAAAAAAGCCGCATCGGCTCAATCAACTGGAATGTTTCGTATAAAGCTTCGCACTTTTCTCGCTTTTCTAACAAACATGTTACGCCTGGATTGAACACATCGAACAATCCAGACACTCGAACACACCTCTGGCCGTTCACGACAAAAATCTTAAGAACGCGGCGAAAAAGATCGCGAAAGCTGCCTTTGCCATGCCCGCATAACAGCGTAAAGAACCTCGTGAAACTAAAAAACCGCTACATCGTACAGAAACAGACAGCTGGAAAGGAATCGCTACCAAAAAAAACCAAACAAACATCTATTGGAAAGCTAGCTGTTTAGCACTTTACTCGACTTAAAACGAAATGGTTATCCACATCGAAGCGCTAACAGTTCAGAGCAGCCGCGCAGGACGTACAAAACCGCAACACTACAGCGACATTTACAGAAAACGGGAACACAATTCGCAACATTAAAAGCCAACCAGAGGGAACTCATGTCGGCTTCACCACACGCGTGAGCGGCTGCATCTTTAAGGTCAAGCGCTCGTTGGGAACCTAGCACTCGCGTGGTTTCCCCACCTTATCAGTTTACAATCGTAAAAACCGCTTTCTGAGACAATCAGAACTTTTTTTTCTTACTTGAGCAAAAAAAATACAAATAAAATAAAGGAGGTATCCCAATTTTAAAGAGTTTCTTTTAAGAATCGGACTAAACTCAACTGTAGTCGTGGGGTTGTGTTGCGTTCAAGCACCATGGGAAAACACTGGATTCTTATGAAGGTGATGGAAGGAGGGGGGTAACTGTGTTTTTTTTTGTGTTTTTTTTTCAAGGTTGTTGTTTTCTCGCATGCTCATAAGCCCTGCTTTGCGAGGGCGGCCGTGACGTCCTGCGCCAGGGTGGAGAGCTGCGGCGAATCCATCATGTTGATGCTGCCGGCAGACGACAGGCGGGGAGAAGTTCCTCCCGTCTCCATCCCGGGGGAATGGGTGATGATGATCTCTGCGCCGTGGTCGACGCGGGCCTTGGCCGTCTCCCGGAAGGTCAGCTTGTGGCTCTCAATCTGTTCAAGGGGGGGGGGGGAGCCAAGATTAAAGTTGAGGGAAAAAACAACAACATTGGACCTAAGTGTTGTTAGACTTTTCTTTTTCTTTTTTACCACAATGTTTCCCCCTCCTGGAGTGTGGGTGGCGTTGTCCAGGGATCCCACCTTGGCAAGAGCTTTGTCTTTAAAGTCCAGCTTCACATTTTCGATGCGCACGTTACCTCCTCCTGGTAGCACCAAAGACGCCAACAAAAACCCATTAGGCTTTAGCGCTTCGGCCAGGCATTTAACGAGAGCCTCCTCATCATTCTCCTGATACCTCACTTCATAAAAATATGACTTGATCTGATTCAGGTTCCACTAGAAAACAAGCAGTAGTTTGGTGGTGCCATGGTTTGGCAGTCATGCTTGAAAACCCAAACCAAGAACCAGTTTGTGGTTGTCAACATCAGGAATCAGGATTCTTTATTGTCATTTTATCGCAGTGATAAAACGGAATTAGCGTCTCCGGTCCCGGGCCAGCCGTTTACAGTGAGAAGACAGGAATAAGTAAATATCAATATGATATAGTATGATTCCTATTGAATATTGCACATTGGAGAATATATTACAAAATTGAACAGTAAAGTATATTACAGTATTGCACAGTCCCATGATTATTGCACTGAGATTTAGCAAGTTGTCCGTGGGGGGGTGGGTGGTTACAATGATCTTCTCGAGTTCAGGAGTCTGACTACTACTGGAAAGAAACCGTTCCTCAGTCAACGTCTAGTCCCAATGAGTAACCCTTGTGTTATCCAAGGCACTTTAACTTTAGGAGTGGGGTCATCTAGACCCACTAGACAGTACGCTGAACTTTTTTCCTTCAATGATTTGTGATCTTCACTGGTGTCCATGGATTACATGAAATCCTCTTCACCTTTATCCACCTTTGTCATGGCAGGGAGAACACGTCAATGTAAGGATCGGGTCATCTGGACCCCATAAGATAGCACAAGGGATAAAAAGCAGCAAATCAAGGATATCTGGACAGTACGGATGTGGAAAACAGCCTACGTTGATAAGATGATCTCAGAAAACGAGTTTTTCATGATTATAAAAGCTCAAGTCCTAGATGACATGCTGCAGCTCTCCTGCATCAATCTGTAACCATCTCCAGTCAGGTTTTAGACCCCATCATAGCACAGAAACTGCTCTTATCAAGGTAACCAACGACATCCGCCTGAACACTGATGATGGAAAAGTCTCTGTCTTTATCCTGCTAGACCTGAGCGCTGCCTTTGATACTGTTGATCATGGGATCCTTTTGCACAGACTCCAAGACTGGGTTGGCATCTCTGGATCTGCCCTAAGTTGGTTCAAGTCTTATCTAGAAGACAGGAAATACTTTGTTGAAATTGGTAGTTGTGTCTCAGACTACATGGGCTTGAATTGTGGTGTGCCCCAGGGATCGATCCTGGGACCCCTTCTGTTCAACCTCTACATGCTGCCACTAGGGCAGTTAATACGCAGTAATAACATTTCTTATCACAACTATGCAGATGATACTCAGATCTATGTGTCACTGACAACAGGTGAATATGGGCCGGTGGATTCACTCAACCACTGCCTCCAACAGATCAGCGCGTGGATGCAGAACAACTTTCTCCAGCTAAACTCAGACAAGACCGAAGTTATTGTTTTTGGCCCACAGAAACAAAGAGAAAGTGTCAGCAGCTACCTTCATTCTTTGTCTCTTAAACCCTCAAATCAAGTCAGAAATCTAGGGGTAATCATGGACTCTGACCTGAACTTTAACAGCCATATCAAGTCAGTAACATCAGCAGCATTTTACCATCTGAAAAACATTGCCAAAATCAAAAACATAATGTCAAAGCGAGACCTAGAGATACTTATTCATGCATTTGTCTCCAGTAGGTTAGACTACTGTAACGGCCTGCTCACCGGCCTCTCCAAACGAGCTGTAAAACAGCTTCAGTGCATCCAGAATGCTGCTGCTCGAGTCCTGACCAAAACCAGGAAGTATGATCACATTAGTCCTGTGCTCAGGTCTTTGCACTGGCTCCCTGTACCTCAAAGAATAGACTTCAAAGCAGCTCTGCTTGTGTACAAGTCTATCCATGGCCACGGACCAAAGTACATCTCTGACATGTTAGTGCCATATGAACCATCTCGTACTCTGAGGACCTCAGGGTCCGGCCTCCTGTTGATTCCCAGAGTCAGAACTAAACAAGGGGAATCAGCGTTTCAATATTCTGCAGCTAAAATCTGGAACAGCCTCCCTGAAGCCGTAAGACAGGCCTCTTCTGTGTTCATGTTCAAATCTAGACTTCAAACATTTCTGTTTAGCCGTGTATATGACTGAAAGGTCCTATCTGCACTTTTCTTTCCTTCCTTTCTTTTTAAATCTTTTTTTTTCTCTTTTCTTTTAAAGTAAATTTTATGTTGATTATTTCTATGATGTATTGTGATTTTAATGCATTTTTCTGTTTTGTGAAGCACCTTGAATTACTTTGTGTACGAATTGTGCTATACAAATAAACTTGCCTTGCCTTGCCTAGATGACCCGATCCCTAAATCTGGTCAAATGATGAAACTGACAGCAACTGCAGGATCACTGAACTGCAGCCGCCTGTGCAAATTAAGATGACTGATTTGTGTGTTTTTTATGACCAACAACATCAGCACAATCTAGACCTGAGTTAGACCGTGATTCATTTGATCAATTAGAAATCAATCAGTTCTCAACATCTCTGACAAACTTTTGCTGCGGATTGTAGAAAAAAGTATTGCAGCGGTCATGAACTGTTGGTGGCTGTTTGGGTACCGCTAATGTCCAGAGCTCCGGACATTTGTCGGCTCTGGGTTCTGCTGTCATTATCAAGAGAAAAAAAATTTTGTTTTCTAGACAAGAAAGTGGTAAAGATTCATTTTCGATTGAATTCCACATAAGTTTTTATCAAATTAACATTTGTTCCTTGAGCGTCCAAGAAAAACTCAACATGGGTTTCCTGATTTGGTACTATTTTTTTTGTCCTCATGTTGATGTAGGGTCGGTGTCAGAACCTTTTCATTGATTCTATCAATCTTATGCCAACCGAACCTCTCCGAGGCGTAGTAGACTAAAGCAGTCACCCCGTGGGAATCCTCAGTAGAGTTTGATTGATGATTCTGCAGGTCCGTAACCATGAAAGCATGTTCCTTGAGATGTGTATGGCTTGTATATTTGCAAAAAGTTTGGATTTTTCTTGCTTTATGTTGATTTATTTCAAATGCACAGTCATTATCAAATTAGCGCTTCGGTCAAATTCATGCACAACCTTTCTAATTGATTTTTGGCTCCATTTTTGTTAGCTCTTAGCCAAACATGGGTACATCATTGAGCCGCTGCAAACAAAAAGTGCGCAAAAACATGATTAGAATTGGCATTATTGTTGGGTGAATTTCATGCAAAATTTGACTGAAATCAAACCTCTAGGTTGAATACTTCTTTCTTTAAATATTTATTAGAACTACAAAAAGAAGCTTTGTGCAGGCATCATCAAATCTGTGGCTTATTGCTACTTGTTCATTGGGCTAAATGGATACATTTGTTTTGATTGTCATTGGTGGACTTGCTCTTTCGCAAAGTTTTAGTGAAATGTTGTTTTTCTTTACAGTGAATTGGGTTCTGCATTCTGATTGGCTGCAGAGCAGTGTCAATCAATCTCCTTTGGGGCTTGTCTCTTGTACAGTACGGATTGTTTTCAAATTGATACATTTACAATCGCTACCAGATCTTAGGTTTTAGCTTTCAGTTTATTAAACCAGACTTATTTTTCCATGAAGGTTTTAGCGTTTATAACAACTATACCCAAGATAGAAGTGTAAAAATGTCTGAGAAAAGTGCACAAAGTGTGTAGTTAGGGGTTTTACAGCCTTAAAACATCTATTAACGACTATTGCATATTTCACTATTGCGTCTTATTTTTAGAGTGCAAACCCTGCAATAAACAAGGGACCACTGTGCACAAAACCGTGTGTTTAATGTTGACTTTTTTCCTGTTCTTTAACCCTTTTACACCGGAACTTTAGCTCCAGCGTTGATATTCTTTTGACTTTGATGAAACTCTTTAACCCTTGAAGCAATTAACTTAATTCCATTGGATTCTGAGGCGGGGAAAAGTGAATTTGCGCCGACAAACGTAAAGTGTTGCAAATCGGTGCAAAGCCTTTTCTCTGCGTTAGAGTCAGCGGATGAACAGTGATCGCATAAACGGTTGAAGAGTACGGTATGTCACCGGTGTTAAAGACTTAAAGGAAAATTGCTCTTTTGATGCATTTTTATATCAAGACAATATATTAAATTATAAGTCATTTGTCTACAGCAGCTTTAACTGAGCCGACAGGACTCCACCGTACCTGGTCTGTGGTGAATGTTGGACATGGAGCCACACTTGGACGTGATGTGGCTCAAGTCAATCTTCTTGGACTGGATTTGAACCTGGGGGTGCGGAAAAGTGAGGAGATAAACACAAATACTCAAAAACCGGTGGAAAACTCTACGATTTAAACATAAATGTCGCTATAAAGATGAGCAGTAAAGCCAATTTGGATGGATTAGAGGGACTGTGGCCCCACCAACAGGCTGAGAATCTAGATGTCTGAGCCCCAAACGTGTCTGAGCGATAAGTCCACAAACAAGCACTCCACAAACACGGAGGTCACGGACGCCATGTCTGAGGTCATGTCTGGATGTAGAGGTTTAACGGGGTTTCGGGGGTTGAAGTCACTCACGTTTCCCCCGCTTGCAGTGTAGTTAACTTTGTCCAGGGAGCCACATTTGGCCTGAACGTGGCTAAAGTCCAGCTTAACGCTTGGAATCATGACCTGCGGATGAGAGGCGGATTGGTTTCTATGGGAGTAGAGGGTTAGCAAGACAAACATTGAAGGCCAACAAAATAAAGGTAAGGACTGAACGTGGGCTGGATCCCTTTTGGTTGTTTCCAGAAAAATAATCATACTGTAGAAATCATTAAATATATAATCCCTATGTTGGATTTAGTTTAGCATGTTTGTAACGTTATAATTTATTTATTTATTAACAAAAAAAAACCAACAACAAAACTATCTGAACCTCTCTGGTAGTCTAGGAAACAGCAACATCACATCTGACAAAAACCTCTGGATGATCCCACAGACATTTAAAACAAATTCTGTGGACTAATAAACAAAAGGTTATTTTTTGTCCAGCTACATTACAGTGTTTGATGAAAATAGCAACAGTCAAACACGGCGGCGGTAGTGTGATGGTGTGGGGTTGCTTTACAGCTTCAGGACCTGGATTACTTGATGCAACCATAAACTTTGCCACTTTGGAACAGATTCTCCCAAGCCCACGTTCAAGTGGTAGGGGCGTAGACTTCAGACAAGCTCACACTTGACTGGCAAGAGTGGTTGCCATAGAAATGGGACATCGTCTTGGACCAATCACTGCTTACTGACGTTGTCTGACTCCAATGTGGTGACCTCCGTATCGCAAAAAATCTAAATTTACTGATCTAATTTTGTTGAAGCCGGATTTTCTATGGATGACGTCACACACACTCAGTCCAGTTCTTATATACTTTCAATGAACAGAACAATAATCCAAAAGTAAAATGCTGATTAAAAAAGAGGGGAACAAAATTCCCCCAGGGGTGTAGAAACTAATATGTAAATGGAGGCGCCAGAGGTTTTAGGTTTATGGGGTCATATAATTTTTTACCCTAACCAGACAGGTTCAAACAGGTTATTCTGAACTAAATAGTTTTTCTTTGTGTGTTTTAAAATCTTTGAAATAATCAAAAATATTTCCTAATACAAATATGCAAAAAGGGGGTAAATAGTTTTTGCAGCACCTTCTTGTTTTGATACCTTTGTTTAATTCCTTTTTTTATTTTTTTTTTGCAACTAAAGCATCAATTTTAATAAAATATTTAGTTCAAGTCAGAATTTTTGGGAATGACTTGGGAAATGGGAAAGAACTGGGAATTCAATGTTGCTGAATATTTTTCCATGGCGACAAGTGCTAATGGACTGAATTAATGTCAATAGAATTTTTTTTTTTTTTTTTTAATGTTTATGGCCTTTCTACTTTCATATAAAATATTATATTTTTGGGAACCATTTCTCTTTAAAATCACAATTTTCAGTGTAGTAAAGACCAAAACAATGTTGACAGGTTGTGACGTCATGCGCTACAGGGATTGGAAAGCCCAGTCATTCCAAATTAGGCCATTCTGACCTGAACCAAACCACTTTTGGCTTGAAACCACACAAAATGTCCAAAACGAAGACAAAGACCTCATGGATGAAGACTGACAGAGTGCTAAAAGCGCTGAAGCGACAGAAAGCAGAGAGAAGGCAGAAGACAGCGGATCCTCTCTACCTCTCTAACATCCTTTTCTCTTCCTCCCTACTTTCCTTTTCCATCCAGTCCAACACAAAATATTTTCAAATATGATTAAAATGAATAAAGTTTGGCCTCGATTACAAAAGGGGTTTATTCAGACATTCCTCTGGTTTGTCAGAAGATTCATAACCCCTGTTGTTAAAATAAAATATGTCCAACACAAGAGGCCCTCAGCTCTCATCTGTTTGGACAATTAAAAAAGAAAAAAAAGGAAGACAGCGAATACATACATGGCCTCCTTTGGGCGTGTGCTTCAGATTATCCTTGGAGCCGCACTTTGACTGAACATGACTGAAGTCCAGTTTCTCGCTTGAAATTTGAACCTAAAATCAGATCATGCAAAATAAAATAAAATAAAAAACCCTAAATGCGCCTCTTCTTTGTCAGCATCGTCACATGAATTTCAATGTTTTTTTGGTTTTACTGTTTTTCTCCAATTGGCAAAGGAGCAGGATTAAACTTTCGCTTACTGTTCAAATGGAGGTTTTTATATTTTTATTTGATTATCTATCAAATGTTCTTTAAATATGTAACCTGGTGAAGTGTGGATTATTGTTTTACAACAATAAAAGGTATCGCTGTATCACTTTTGGACACAAGGGGCCATTGTCATGCCACCATGTAGTTTAACCCTTTAACACCAGAGCTTTAGCTCTAGTGTTTACATTATTTCAACTACAGTAAAGGCTGATTTCCACTGGTTCATCTGTGGTGTTTCTCTGGTTCGTTGCTTTGACAGAAAAAAATAACTACAAAGTTAATTAATCAGTTGTAACGTCTTTAGATCGACTCCATCATGTCTGTGTCTGACTTCCGACCTGCAACGCCAACGCAAGCTACTTATGTTGTATTTTCCAAAAAAAACTTGATAAAATTTGACGCGACCTGCCCACAATAATGCACGTTAACACCGCAGTTAACACCAGCGTCCATTTCTCCCACGGACGAACCAGTCCTCCGGGAGCCAGAAGGGGCAGACCGGAGACGCGACCATTGGCTGTATAATGTATAACTGGACGGATCGTGGGTGAACCTAAAGCCTATTGCTTCCGGTTCCAACCAATAGAAGTCAATTCAGTCTCCAATGTGTCCATCGCCATGCTGGAACCACACATCCTCAGTAAGCCCTGAGTGGTCCGACTAAACTTTTATGGCAACCACTCTCTCCAATCAGGAGTGAGCGTGTTAGAAGACCACACCCTTTCCACTGAACGTACGGGAGAATCTGTTGATCAAACGCTTTGTAGGTGGGATGTGAGGCCAAATAAGGCGTCTGATTGGTCAGTATATAGAATAACTTGTGCTACAGAAAAAATATCATGGAAAAAAATGGAATTAGCAAATCATATTAATAAAAGGTAGTAGTAAAGGAATGCGTATTCTAGTAAATAGAATGAGTAATAGCTGTTTATTTCTCAAGAAAAGTCTATAGGACCAGCAGGTAGTTCTTATTTGGAACGCGAGGGGGGAGGGGTTTCTCAGTCTAGTTCTCATTTACTGCCAATGGACGCAATGGACACAAAGTAAACTAATTGACAGTTGTCAGACAGACTCTTTATACAACGCAATGGAGATGT
Source organism: Oryzias curvinotus (assembly GCA_023969325.1). NCBI lineage: Eukaryota > Metazoa > Chordata > Actinopteri > Beloniformes > Adrianichthyidae > Oryzias > Oryzias curvinotus. Next base: position 3,817,792 of record CM043707.1, on the reverse strand, counting down.
ACAGCCGATAGACCAGTGTAAATCCGGCTAACTCTTCAGCCGTTTACGCAGTTCAACAGTATCAACAGGGATCCTGAAGTGGAGAAAAGCATCTTTGCATCATTATGCAACACTTCACGCTATGCAATGTGTTGCATTTTCTGATGCAGAATCTTTTCATGTTGCATAAACGGCTGAAAAGAAACAGAATGTCAAAGAGGGAGCATTATTTAGGTGTTGCCAAATTTTGTGTCCTAGAGCTTCTGGGATAAACAAAGGTAGCCAGGGCGGTGTTTTTTGCTTTTTTTTGCCAAAACCCTTTTCTTCTGTAAACCTCTTTGTCCCTTATTTGTTCTCTTTTACAGTAACCTTTCTTTTTGCCACATTTTTTCTTTTTGCTGTAATCTCTTTCAGCCCGTTATTTTTTTTGCCATAAACGCCTAAAATTGGCAAAAGCCAATCATTTTGCTTTTGGCTTTCTTTGTGCCATCTTTGTTCGTTTTGTCATAAACTTTCTTCATGCTGTAAACTCTCCAAACAAAAAACAACTACAAAAATTGTTTTTTTCTTCCTAAAGACAAAAAGAAAATACATTTAAATTGATTGAAAAATAACCAGTTGAAAGCTTTTTCATTTTTTTTCAGGTTTTAACATTCATTTTCACAACTTTGACTTTTTATATTTAAATTTCTCCTTTTTCAACTGTTCAATGTGATGTAAAAACAAGGGAGAGTAGCTATATGAGGTCATGGAATTCTATATATCGACCTTGCTGCAAACGTTTTCCAAAAGTAACCTGCTGATATATTATTTATTCTGAGAGCTGGAGGGAAAATCTGGCACGGCGATGACGAAAGCAGCTCCCTGGGGTGAATCATCCTCCTTAGATCCAAAGAATGGGGTATTCTTAGAAAGATGGCTGTTTTCAGTCTCATTAGGCTACTTCTGTTGGGGGTGGGAAATTGGTGAAAAGACAAAAGGATGGCTTTGAGAGGAGCCTGGAGAGCTGGGATGACAGAGATGATAGCGGACAGGGCAGAGGAGGCAGACAGGCGGTGACAGCCAAGCAGATGGACGAGAACAGTCCCAGCAGATGAGGAAAAGGGGACATGCAAGGTGGGTTCTGAACATTTTACAGGTCAAATGGAGGTAAAAGGAAAAGAATTCAAGAAAAAACGTGAAGAAAACAATTTCTTTTTGTTCTTTTGCAGGAAACTGTTGTTTGTCCGGTTTGCAAACCCCCTTTTAAAAGAAAATTCTATTTATTCTCTATACATATTTGAGAAACAAAAATGCATCGAAATATTGTGCTTTACTGCACCCATGTGGTGAAAAGGGGTAACAGTTTGACTTGCTTGTTTGTCCAGATGAGCCTTAATGTTATAAGACTGACATCGTGTGTTTTAAAGATCCTCAATAAAATATTAAAAAACGAGTACAGTTCCACAGGATTCAATAGAACCTGGTCTATGTCATCCAACCAATAATCAATATTGCAACCCCAAAATAGCTTCTAAAGGGACTAGAACCATCCTCCCCCAATACCTGTCCGCCCTTCGGCTGATGCTTAAGGTTAGAGGTGGACCCAATCTTGGACTTGACGTTCTTCAGGTCGGGTAGGGGCTGGTTGATGACTTTGAGCTGTCGCTGGGCCGAGGATGGAGACTTCGGAGGGGTTCGGATCACCGCCACCTTCTTCTCCTGCAAGACGCTGAAGGACTTGGGTGTGTGGCTGCCGGGTGTGCGGGACCCTGGTGTGCGGCAGGAGTAGCTTGGGGGTGTGCCGGGCGTGACGGCGCCCGGGGTGGAGGCGCCACTGCGGGCCGAGCGCGAGCGCGCCGAGTCTGTGCCTTTAGAAGAACATTGGATGTTTGAATGTCGTAGGGCTGAGGAGAATATGGCATCTCAACGGTTCATTTAGATCAGAGGAAACTAACTAGCGGACCGCGGTCAGAATCTGAACCCAGACCCGGATCCGAACTTGATGCAAAACTAATACGATTGGTACCTCTATTTTAAATGGTGCAGCTCTTGTTGTCGTTGCGTTTTCACTCCCAATTCGTCATATGTGGACATGTTTTCTGGGTCCCCTCCGCGTCACTTCGGACATTTTGGGTGTCCCCAACTTGTCGTGTTTTGACGTGCTGCCTGTTCCCATCAAATCAGGGATCTTAAACCCCCGGAGAAAAATTGCACCCGCTAACTTAGATTCTTTCTGCGTTTTTATTTTCTGATTCAAAGGGAAGTTTTATTTTGGAAAACTACCGCTTTCTGTTCACCACATCTGACTGTCTTGCACCATTTCGTCACATAAAGCGGCTGTTTGCTCAGAGCGCTAGCTAAGTTATAAGCCCAAAGCCAAAAGTTGACAAAAGTCAAACAAAATGGACGAGTTTAGAAAGTTTCTTTGGGTAGAAAAAAGCCTGTGAGGAAACTGAAGAGCCTTCAACTTCAAAGAAACATAAAGCTGCTGTTTACAGACAAAACTGGGAGTCTTCCTCGACGCATGGATTTATGGAGACAGGTGTTTTCACGGACCAAGACGCTGTGCATAATATGCGGTGACTTGACTCTCGGATGTTTTCCATAATCCCACAATAATTAAGATGCAGACACGATGGATTCACGTTGAGGTTATTTTTAGAAACTACCAGTTTTACAACGGTTGTGGCGTTTTATTTTGCTTTATTTATCCGTCACACCTTAAAAGTTGGACACAACTTTAGTTAGTATGCTGGGAAAATCTTCTTTAAAAAAGTCCAAGTTTGTTTGACAGATCTGACAAGAGAATGAAGAGTTAATCAAAAAAAGTTGCTGACGTTTCTTAACTACGGAAACTTGTAAAAGGGGCATTTAGGAAGTTTTCCTCCAGAAAGGCTGAATTAAGCAGGAATGTTTCCGTTTTGAAATGCAACCTTGATAGACTGAAAAACTTCAAACATTTATTCAAATGTACATTTTTCTGGGCAGGTGTTTGTTTTATGGAAGAAGCTAAAGAGGGCTAGTGGATCCTCCTTTCATCTGGTTTTCTCGGTGATGTCAGCAGTTGTCCTGCTAGTGTTCCTGTTGTGTGACATTAAATACAGTCAAAAAGTTTTAAACTGTACAGAATTAATTTGAGTGAGAGTTAGATATTAATCACATGTAGATGTGCCACCAATCCTCGGCTACTTAAAAATATAGTACACTAAATATTTAGTTGAAGATCTCTGACTTAGACCCAATAAAATAGCTATTTCAACCCAAACTTTATGAGAAAGGAATCATTTAACACTGGAACGCTGGAGCTTTGGCTCTACTGTGACTACCGTAACTCTTCAATCGTTTACGCAATTATCATAATATACTTGCGCCACACTGTACAGTAGAGAAGTGCCGATGCAATCAGCGTAAATCAGTCAATTCTGTCACGTGGAAAAGTGGCTTTGGGCCGATATGCAATCACACTTTATGTTAGTAATTATTCAGTAACAGTACAAACGTAAAGTGTTGCAGATCAGCCCAAAGCCAATATAAAAAGGCGCTTTGCTCCACATCAGAAACAGCTGATTCACGTTGATCATGTAAACAGTCGAAGAGCTTCCACATGTCAAAGAGCGTGCTATTTAGGTGTTGCTGGAGACAGCTCCGATGTTGAAGGATTAGCAGCCTCAAAGTGATATGTGGTCAAGGGCGAGATGGTCGATGCAGCTGAAGACTACAAGTCATACCGAGTGTTGCATCTAGGTAGGGCTTTTAGATAATCTACCTGCCACACTAGAGGCTCTTCCAGATCTGTTGTCCCCTCTGGGTTCTGTTCGGATTGCTTTAAGAAGGGAAGGGAGGGAAGTGGATGGAAAATTTAAGGGAAAAAAAGCAACAAAAAGAGAAAAGTAGGGGTGTGGAAGGAAATTAGGTTTACATTGAACCGTCAGTTCAGTTTCAAAGGCACTCTAGTTGTCTTACAGGTTGGCCTGGAAGGGGTGCTGTTGTCTTCTTGTTCAGAAGCAGGGATGTGGCGAGTCAGCGACTTGGCCGGCCTGGGTAGGGATGACCTCTTCTCCGGGCTTCGGTATGTTCTCTCCTGAAACAAAGCAGTGGGTTCATTTGTGAATGCAGCCACTCGATCTACAGAAGCCACTCGATCCCTGCTTTGCCCCTCACATTACCTTCCCTCTACCGGCCCATTTGCCGGAATGAGGGGGTGGTTGCGAGCATGCAGAGTTAGGCCGAGGCTGGCGGAGCTCCGCCTCGACTAGGGGGCTCCGTTTTAGACTACAGGCCGAGCTGGGCCGAAGGGAACCCCCGCCTCGCTGGGCGGCCATCTTTAATAGAACAGCCCTCGTAGGGCTCTGAACGGAGGCAAGACGAAGGTAGGCATGCAAGAAAGATGGAAGATGAATGAAGGCGACAAAGACAAAGAGATGAAATGAAAAACGGGGTTGAATGCTTTTCTATGGTCAAGCAATAAAGAAAGTACACCCACTAACAAATCTAGGGTTTCATGTATGAAGGAAAAACAAAAATAGAAAATGATCTGGCCAACAAGTTGAAATAAAGTCAACTAAGCTATAGGCATTTTAAATGATCAACTATTATTGTTTTTAATGAATAGAAAAAGATAAACAAACATTAGAAGAAAAATTATACAGTCACAAAATGGTTAATGGTGCTAAGAAGCAACTTACTCAACTTACTTTTAAAAGCCCTTTATTGTAATACATTACCAGTTTCTTACACAATTTTAAGGTAATTTGTTTTGGAGTTTGAATGTCTTTTGTTTATTAAGTTTGATCAAAATGGTTGGTTCAGTATTTTAAGAAATAAAAACAAAGAAAATAATAATTCGATCAAAAAAAGCATAAATGTTGAAAGAAATACATCTAGAAACTTAAAATACAAAAAAGTAAAATGCTCTCAAATTAGAAGATGTCTTAAAATCCTGCTGTATTATACTTAGCATAGTATAATACTTATACTTAGTAAAGCAAATCAGGAGTTTCCTGTGTTTGATAGAATTACACAATACTCTCTACATCATTTCTTATCTTTCAATAAAAATATATTAATCAAAGCTTTATAAGAAACTGAATCTTGCGTTGTATTTAGCTTGCCAGTAATATTTTTGGTGTTTGAGGCTAGTTAAAGACTAAAGATATCATTTTTTTTAAAGGTTCAGCAACAAGTATTGCATCACCCTTTAACAGTAAAAATGCGATTTCTTCCGCAGTCCCGATAGCAGAACTGTTGAGGTCAGATCTTAACGATACTGCAGTCTTAAAGAGTGTTGCCCCGGGGCTCGTTCAATACCGGGGCTCTGTACCCATCCCTAGTAGGCAGAAGCGTTAAGGGTCTTGCCCTATAACCCCCACTGGGTGATGTTTATTGCTCACCATTGATATGGTAATTGCCCCCAGTACAATTGTTTATTCCCCTCCGGGAATTGAAGCAATTATTAACCATTATCAACATTTTTATTCCCTTAAAACATTTTTTTCTGTTTAGGCCAAAAATTTAGTAATCTGAAGTATTCTTAATATGCTAATGCAGTATGTTTTATGTCTTGACTTGTGTTGACACATTTTTTGCAATCAGTCATACTAGGGTTATGTTTGATTAAATTAAAAATATGAAAAAATAAAATGTAGTTATAACATCTTTAGTTGCTTTATTATACACAAAATTTTTGTCTAAAATGCTAATTTTGACAAAAATTAGCTTATATTTCATTAATTTTCTTCAAAAAAACTGCCCATTGTCTGATGTTTATCCAAAACCTATGAAAAGAAAGGTTAGGAAGGCTTTTTTTTTAAGCCCTGATTGAACGAAATGGTTTTTGTATGTAAATATGTATTTTGGGTATCATTTAGGGCAGTGGTCCCCAACCACCGGGCCGCGGACCGGTACCGGGCCGCGGGACACTTGGCACCGGGCCGCGGAGCGGTACCTGGCCGCGGAAAATTTTGGCACCGGGACGCACAGAAAGAAAAAATAATATCCATTTTATTGTTTTTTTTTTTCCGACAAAAACGTTTTATTTTGAAAAGTGACCGGATTCACTTTATTACATCTGTCACACTTAACGCACGTCAAAGTCGCGACACCAAACATCAGGTGATAAAGCCCACTAAAATTAAACCCAAACAACCAAAATGAGCAAAAAAGAAACTTGTTTAGAAATTTGCCTTGACAAGGGGAAAATTATTATTATTATTGTTATTATTATTATTACTAAAGAGAAAATACCACCCCCGGTCCACGTTAAATGTGTCTTGCGCTGCAGCGTTGCACCTCAACCCCCCCCCCCCCCCCCCCCCCCCCCCCCCCGACCGGTCCGCGGTAAACGTGTCTTGCGTTGTACCGGTCCACGGTGTCAAAAAGGTTGGGGACCACTGATTTAGGGTATCATTTGTCTGAAGTCCATACTCACAGACTTTCTCGCCCGCGACTGACATGAAGACACAAGGCATGCATGCAAGACAGTATGTTCACAGACACGAAGAGAAACAAAAAGAAATGCAGATTCAGACATGTAGAAAAAAAGGACAAAATCATGCAAACAGGCTCATGGTGCAATGCAAAGCAGAGCACATAATCAGATAGCTCTCAGTTTGGGAGGAGGGGGTGGAGCAACCCAGAGGCAAACTCCAAAGGAACGACTGCTGCTCTGCAAAAACTGTCAACGAAAACAACCAAAGTTTTTGATTGGAAAAAAATGGCATAATCATAATTAAAAGACCACTGGGAACGCTTTTACAATAGATCAAGAGATGATCGGACTGGCTCTTCAATAACTGTATTTGTAGAGTCATACTAAAGGTGGATGATGATCTGAATTAGATGTGATTAAGCAGTTTGCTAGAAAACATGCAAGATAGTATGCCACATGTGTCAAACTCAAGGCCCGCGGGCGAAATGTGGCCAGCCATGTCCTTTTATGTGGCCCGCGAGTAGGGCTATGACGATGACCTCATCACCGTATCACCACACTTTTTTATTTTTATTTTTTTGAAAGTTCAGCATATGGTGCGTGATTGGAACTATAATAAGCACATTAAACACGTTCATCTTTGGTGATAATGTATTTTTTTCTGCTAGTCGTGTGTTCAGACTTTCCTTTTTTCTTTCAGACTATTCTCTCCTTCTCTCCCACCACGCTTGTCACTGTCTCTCGTCGGTGCTCGCTCTCACTGTCTGCCTCTGCTGCACGTGCCCCGCGACTCCCTTTACACACACAGGCGCGCGCTTTCAGAAGCGCACATCCTTATTCTACAACAGAAGTTTCCCTCTGGCGAGGAAATACGACAGATTTACTGCGATCTAATTATTCATTTCCATTGTATTCATTTCCATTACAAGCTGCGTGCGTTCTTAAGTGCACGACACAGCTGCCTGCCGGTTAACCGCGACACTGCGCCCCCTGGTGGTTCATCACAGCAGTTATAAAAAATCCGACACCGTCACAGCTCTACCCGGCAGAGCATAAAAGTTTTTAATTTTTTAAAATAAAAATTGGTGTGTATTGATTCATATCTAGGGGGAATCTGACTTGAAACCTGACAGAATTAAATGTAAAAGGATTTATGTTAGAGCAACAAGCAAACATATGTTTCTATGAAACTGTAATTGTCACTTCAAAAAGTTATAAAAAATAAATAAATAAATGAGTTACTTAAAACTGAGGAGTAGTTACATTTATTTTTCATTACATTTAGTTACATGTATAAGTTATATCTGGCCCTTTGAGGACAGCCGCTATGCTGATCTGGCCCTCGGTGAAAATGAGTTTGACACCCCTGTAGTATGCGGTGAAGTTGGGAAACAAAGTTTTAATAAAATAGTTTTATTAACCAGCACAAAAATGCATTTTAAAGATAGTTTAACTGACTGGAATATTTTGCAAAAAATAACAATTTTCCCAGAAAACTTAAGTAATGTAGAATACACCACCGTCCAATAGTGGACCACTAAACACATTTTTGATATTTTTCTGTTACACTGATGTCATCATTGGTTCTTATAGGTTAAACTAATTTACTTATTTTAGTTGTAGACATACATTGAGGATTTCCTATTAATACATAGTTTAAAACATAAAAGAGGCTTTAATAAAAATATAAAATTATCTAATCCTACACAGTTTAAGCTTAAACCAATTACACTTATGAGCAAGTGCATGTGGGACTATCTATATGTATCTGTGGGGACCTGGTCCTGTGAACACACCATCACTTTGGGGACACTTGTTTTTATGAGACCTTTCAATAATAAGAAGTTATTACCAATTAAAAAGAAACAGTTTTTACTATTTTGACAGAGAGATCAAAGTGTGTGCAACAGTACGTACAGTAGGTCGTTCCCTGGGATGTTGGGCCACACTGAGGGGATGGTGGTGCTCTCCACCTGTTGATGAGAGTCATGCTTAACATGAACCAGCAGGTGGAGACATTTGGAGCAACACATATAAAAAAACAAAAAACAAAAACCCTCAATCAAGTACATTTGGCATCCGACCAAAATCAGTAAACACATCCAATATAGGTTAGCTTTAGTCATTTAAATTAAGCCTTAAACACCTGTTAAACAAGTTTTATAGAATCAGACCTTCAACATGCATTTTCAGAAATGGAATATAGTATGCAAGTAAAAAAAATAAAACTGGTGGTTAAAATTGAAATATGAAGCCAAGCAAGAGTGAAAAGACATTGCCATGAAAGTAATAAAACAACAAACAAAAACAGTTTTAAAAGGTAGTTAATTAGCACAATGGTTGCCAGCTACACTGCACTTGCATGATTTCTCTGTGAATCATTGATAGAGAGAGAGAGCACAGCTCATTGTTACATTTCATCCTGTATTTCCCCCAACATATTTCATGTATCAGTAAAGATTTTGGGATTTTGAATGTAGCCAAACAAATGCAGCGTTGGCAATCTCTCTTTATCCGCACAACCAACTCCTGGTGAAAGTGTTCACCTGTGGCCTTGTGTCTAGCAGAACTGTGAAGCAGAGGCCTAGGATGTCTGGTCGTCACTTTGGCTCCACTCTTTCGAGATGGAGAGCGACTTTGAAGGGCTGACACCTTATTCTGGTCAGCCCTCCTTACGCCTACTAACAAAGAGGAAAGATATCATTATACATGAATGCAAAGTTTGAATTTAAGTGGCGCGAAACATTAACTGAGTTACAACAGAACTAAGTTTAGTGACAGAATTAAATCCGGGTAAAAAAACAACTTCTTGAAGACACAACAGGAACCTTTTTTCTTCTTTGTCTCCTCTTTCAGTGGATGTAGGATTGGTGTTCTGCGAGTCACTTTAAAGTCAGTGGTAGCAGGACGACCCCTTCCTCTGCTGATACCCCTTTTACCAGCCCTGTCCACCACCACCGCTGATGTGCTGGTTAAAATCCGGATTGGAGGAACAACTTCAACTGTCTCGCTCACGATACTTTTGTCATCATCTGTAGTGGAGAGGGATCATAACAGGCCTAATGCTCTTATTTCTTTGCTTTTAAAGGTGTAACATTTAGCAAGTCACAAAAGACAATTGTTCTGATGTTGGCCAGTTTAAAAAAAAAAACAAAGTGGAAAATATACAAAATGTTGTAAAAGATATTGCAGTAGTTATGTCTGTGGAAGATTCTATAAGCTGTGGGTACCTTGTGAGTCCATCCAGCCACTGTCTGTATCAAGAATGGACACATCCATGGTGGTTTCATCATCAGCTGCCTGACTGATTTCCTCCAGACCAGTCTTGTTCTCTTCTTTTATCCATTCTTTCTTGTTCTCATCTTCAATTTTGCCTGGTTTCTTAATGTCTTCAAGCCTGCTTTGGTTTTTCTCTGTCCCTTCTTCACCCTCTTTAGGTTGTTCCACCTTGTTCATCAGTAAGTTGTCAACTTTGTCTACTTCCAGGTCTTCCTCGTCATCCCTGTCTTCAGTCTGCTGTGGTAGATCATGGTCAGAGCAAGGAGATAAGTGTGAGCTGTCAGTTGCCTGCTCTCCATAATCACTGTTTTGGGCACTATGGCTCCAGTCTTCTGCTCCAGATCGGAGGTCATCGTCTTGCACCTCATCACCCACTGTAAGCATCACCACCTCTTTTCTTTGAGGAGGATGAAGATTCTCACCTTGATCTGCATTATGACACAAAAACTGACCCTCTTCAAATATCTCTTGAGGCTCTTCAGCTAACTCAACATCATCCTCTTCATCTACTTCTTCATCTACTTGTGCTTGGGGTATGATAATGACGGGAGACGATATTTGTGGTTTAGGTGAGCCTTTTGGAGTTGCTTCCCCTAAGTGGAGTTGATCATCTTTGTCATCTGAAGGTTTTTCAAGGATTAACTGAGGAACAGGATTCAAAGTGTCTTGGTTTGTCAATACCTTTAGAGAGAGTTTATCGTTTTCACCAGAGGTATCCTGTAATAGCTGAGAAGATGCAGGTCTTGGGATGGTCACCCCTCCATCATATTTGTCTTGTACATCTTTTAAACTAGGATCAGGTTTACTTATATCTTCCTCTAAATTTGCTGTCCCATTACCCCTTTCAGAATTTCCCTCTGGTAAGTAAGCTGCCATTCTCCTTTCTCCTGTGAATTGAGCTTCAAATGCTAACTCATTTGGAGATTTGGGGGTGCTGGGAGTCAGTGGACTTTTGCTTCCAATTTCCATAGAAGTAAAAGTGAAAGAGTTGTCTGGTGGGATGGGAGAAGCCTCTCTAGAGGGATCTTTTTCAATATCTACTTCAGGGATTGGTTGGATTTTGATGTCCCCTGGTAAGCCAGTCTCAAGACGAAACTCAGTCAGTCTGTCTTTAGATGTTGTCATTGGGATTCTCAGGCGATCCGGTTTTATTCCACTTGTTACAGCTCGTTCAAGAATCAAAGTTTTTTTCGGTGAATCTATCTTGTCTAGTATTGTTTTCTGATAGATCTCAGGGGCAAATAGTTTGGGATCAGCTTGTCTCTCTTTATGAGCTTCTTCCTCTACTTTAGCCTCTAGCGAAGGAAAATGCTGGTGTGGAGAGTCTCCAGGATTGGGGATATCAGCAGGAGAAGGCATGGGTGCCGAATATTCACTAAACACACAATAGCCAAGTTCTTCAAACTGCTGCTTTTCGGCTGGCGCTTTTGATGTTTCACTTGCCAAAGAGAACTCAACCAAAGAACTGCCAGACAGCACTGATACGTTGGCGGGGACTGACTTTCGTCTCATGTAGTCAACTCCTGCCCTTCTAGATAAAGGTTGAGGCAAAGCTCCAGCCAAGTCCAACATATTAGATAGACTTCCAGGTTGAGTGAAACTGGAGGACTCCTTTCCAAGAGCAGTTTCTGTCCTTGTTGCAACATGCTGGGGGGATCGGGTAGAGCTTGGAGTGATGGATACCTCAGGAGGCAAACTGGACAACAGACTCTCCACAAATGGAGTTAATGGAGGATCCTCTACAACATTAAAGCTTCCACTAACGGAACATAGACCTTCTGAGGTTTTTGACTCATTTTCCGTCACTTTGCCCTCTACTAAAGATCCAACATTAATGTTGCAAGAAAGACTTGAGTGTTCAATTAATGTTTCACCAGGTGTTGTCTGACTTATGCCCTGTTCTTCTTCTGTTTTTGTCCCAAAAGATGGAATACTCTCATTCAACTTGGTATTGTCCATTGGGCTGAACTCATAATAGCTTTGTGGCAGCACATCGTCTTTGCTTTTTGTGGATGTCTCAAAGTAGTTCTTGGATTCTGCAATATCCTTTACACACACATTCGATGCGGCTTCCTGTCCTTGACTGGTCTTGTCTTTTTCTTCAAGCAGGTACTCCTCTCTAAAAGAACTGTTTTGGTCCTCTTTTCTTGGCAAAAGAGCTGTTCTTGTTGGTTCCGTGATTTCAGTCTTAGGGTCTCCTGATTGGTTTTGTTTAGTTATGTCCATTTTGTCTGTCGCACCAAGGTTAGGTAAGTTTTGTGCAAGTCCTGTTTGATCAAACTCTTTATCCTTTGACTCCATATGATCTTCAGTGTCCTCTTCTAATGGATTATCTCTTGCTTCTTCAGCCTGTTTACTTGAAGAAACGTCAGAGAGATCTTTCTCTTTAACCGGGGGAACAGGAGCTTTATTCGAGGCAGATTTTTCCGCTTCTTTCACATGATGTTCATCTTCTGTTATTGGTGCATTGCTGGTACTCTCCTCTGGCTGGGCTGTGAGTTCGAAGGATACTTTACAATCTTGCATGCCGAGTCATTTCAGCTAAAAGCCTTGCTAGCAGCATCCACAAAAGCTAGCCCACACAGTTAAGCCGAGGCCTGCACATAGATACAGTAGCACTCCATCAAGCAAAGACACAGCTCAGAGGTGGGGGGTGGTAACAGCATCTAAGATGGTCGTGCAGAACTGCAATGAAGGAATGAGTTGCATGATGTTGAATGAATATAAATGACAGGAAACCAATATACTGTATTCCTATTGCAAAATACAAATATTATCATCTATAGGGGATTTAATCAAAGTTTTATTTGATGTATTAATACAATTTACATTTTTCTACCAAAGATTTGTTGGGACATGAATTATATTTTAGCAAAAATTTTAATACAGTGACAATGAAAGGCTAAAAAACATTAAATTTTCAAACCATGATATAAGAAACAATAGGAAAACTTTGTAATCCTTTGCGCTGAGAATGAATTCAAAGCAACAAACTCAACACAGAAGACTTAAAACACCCAAACAGGTGGCTGTTGTGCAAAACCCACAAAAAAGCCCATATACACTTAAAACAGTTTAAACTGTGAGAATTTGCAATGTAGCTGGCAACACTAAAGTGCAGAGATGATCAACAGTAAACCTGTTGATCGGGTGCACAAAGTAAAAGGGAATGGATGACATTTTTTGCATGAAAGGCACAAAATTAAAATGCTACACAAAATTTTTTTGAAGCACAATGTTTAGCACAAGAATTGAAGCATAAGTCGAAAAAATTTAGAACAGTGAAGCGGGAAGGGCGGCAGCAAAGCTTGAGCTGCATTATGACACATATATTAAGAGTACCTGTCACAGAGCAAAACAGGGGCATGCATAACAGGTAATGCACATTCACTCAAACATTTAAAGACCCACTCCGATCATCTTTTGATCTTTAAAGCATTCTCAGGGGGTCTTTTAATAATGATTACGCTGATTTTAGCTTTTAAATTGTAAAACCAGTGTCGTTTCTTCGAAATTCGCCTCTTAGTTGTGGGCGGGACTGTTGGCAGGTAGCAGCCCAGCCCCACTTTCATTCCCCATTGCTGAGAGCTCTCTGTTTACATACGCTATGGTGAACAATATCAGAGCTATACAGTTCTGAGCCCGATGCCAGCTCAGACGAGGAAAACAAAGATGTGCATGGATCTATTTGTCTTCAAGTGGATGCATAAGAATGGAGCAGAGCAGGAAACTTGTGGCCTGCCTAGCATATCTTCTGTCACAAATACGATCTTTTTCAGACAGAATTTTTTTGTCTGCTGCTGATTTACAAAGACTTCATTAAACTATTACTCCTATTAAGTGCAATTTTAAACATAATTTCCTTTATATATATATATATATATATATATCCTCCACCACCGAAATGTCACAAGAACATGTAAAAAACACTAAAAACCACCATTTTTATCAGAGTGGGTCTTTAAAATGCAACACAGATGACTGTTAAAGGCGCCCTGACTTTACTATGTTGTAGCCACACACACCTTGATTTGACGGGCTGTGTGCATGGCTTCCTCCGTTGAAGGTATCAGGTATCTGGGCTTGTTTGAAGCCCAAATCCTGGCTCTGTGTTAAAAAATCTCTTTGTTTTAGAAGACTGTTTGCTGGCTGCTCACTTTCCACTTCCTCCTGGTTAGCGCCAGCTTTTCCATCATGCGGTTGACGGACAACCTCTACTTTACCCTCTTTCAGGCAGGAAGGGGTGACAAACAGATGACACAGTGGAGATGGGTTTACAAGATACTTCCGGGATGATGGAGATGAACTTTCTAGAAAAGTCTGCATGCATAAACATTTTTGCAGGAACTATTTAAATAGAAATTTGTCTTAGATAGAAAGAGACATGAATTTGGCACAATTGTAGACGACTTGTAAAACAGTCACAAAAAACATAGCTAAACCAAGAAAAAAAAAACGGCAATGAGTCTTCTTTAATATTTACGTCATATTCCGTAAAATAAATATAAAACAGTTATCTTAAAATTAATGCTAAACCTGTTGTCATTTGGAAGAAATAGTCCAAAGCAAATTATAATTTGCATATTTTAGAGTAAAAGTTTTTATTTTTGGCCGTGGGTGCAACTTATACTCACTTGCGATTTCTATGTGATTTTATTTAAAGGGCCTATATATAAAGAAAAATCAACTTTTCAGCTTTCAAGTGTATTATGAAATTCATTTGTCACAAAAAAACATGCCTAAAGGGGTATTTTGATCCTTACAAGCAATTCTGGATGTTCCTCAAAAAACCTTTAAGCCTTAAAATTTTTTTTGCATAAACTATGTAAAAATGCCACTTTTTTCATATTTTAAAAATAATTTCTTAATTTTTTATTATGTCTCTATATTTTCTTATGCCTTTTGTACTGTGGATTCATGGGTTTAAATTGAAAATGTAAATTATTTTTTTTAAATCTATTGATTTATAGAGCACCTTTTATATGAGAATAAACCTCAATTTGCTGTATATATGAAAACAAAAAAGTTTAATGTATTTTAATTAAATATTTTGTGTCCAGCACTTTCTCTTTCATTAATTGGATTGCATTTTTTCCCCAATATATAATTATTTTTCTTTTTAAAGAAAACAAACCAGACAACAAAAATAGAATCTTAAACCATAACAAAGTCTCTTAGAATAGTCCTGTGCTTTCCATTTTGCAACTGGAACCCTCTTCGATGCTCAAAAATAAAAAGCATATTAAATTGACTAACAGAAATATAATAATACATATATATATAAATATATAAATAGCTTTTTCACATTTGTAAAAACACAGATTTGTTTAATAAAAATATTCCCATATTACCAAGAAGTGTAGAAAAGCATTTTGAGTGTCTAAGAGAGCTGGACCAAGTGAATGTGAGGTCACCCATAGAAAATAGCTCACATGTGGCTCAAACCCAAAGAAGTCAAATTCAGTCGTCGTTTGTTTCGCAATACAGACGTGGTCTAAGTCGGTTGAGTCAACATTCTCTCTGGCAACCATGCTCATCAATCAGGAGTGAGCTTGTTGGAAGTTCACACCCCCTATCACTTGAATGGAGGCTACAGAGAATCTGTCAATCAAATGTTTTGAATGTTCCACGTGAGACCACATACTTTTATTGAGGCATCTGATTGGCCAGTTTACAACTTGAATATGATGCACTTAAAAAAAATCAAGAACATGTTAAAAAAAAAGGCATCAGAGTAAGAAAGTTTATTTTTCACAATTATAATGACTGAGTAATAGGTGCTTATTTCTCAATAAAAGTCTATGGGATTTTGGCTTCTTGGATTCAGCAGCTACTCCCTATTTGGAACACCGAGGGGAACGGTCATTGAGTCCAGTTCTCATATACAGTCAATGAGAAAAACTAAAAGAAAAGATTTTTCTAGCAGCAGTGGCAGCACTGCAGTCGATCCAATAAAGAAAATACTAAAATTATTGGCAAATAAAAGATCTCCAGGCCGGTTCTGACATGGTCAATTCTAGTTCCAACTCCTAAAATAAAAATGGTTCATGTTAGACTTTTGTGATTGCAATCCAATCCAATCCAAATGCAAAATGGATCAATGGAAAAAAGGTACTTTGTTAGGATGGACCGGAATGGATGAGCAAAGGGAGAACAAAAAGGAGCTGAGACGGCAAAAGCATGGAGTTGAAGGATCCAGAGGCAAGTTGGTTAAATAAAAATGAAAACAAAGTGAGGGTGCCACAGCTGTGTGGCGAGTGACCATCTAGCATGCAAAGACACCGCCAACCACAGGAGGACCAGGAGAAGGAGGATCGAGAACCCCTATTTCAATATCTGATCGTTTTCTTAGGCGACCGCCCCACGCTTGGCAACATTCACATCTTCGGACGGTCAGGACGGGGGTTTGAAAGTGTGTGAGTACCTTGTGCCACGGGCCCGGTCTGCTCGGCGGATGGAGAGGGGGGAGGGGAGGGAGGCAAATTGGCTGAGTCATCCGCTGCGAAAGGAGAGAGAGAAAGATAGAGGCAGACACACCGGGAAGACGAGGAACGGAGGCAAAGAAAGGAAAGGAATAAAGGCGGAATTCTGCCAGCAGATGGAGTACTGTGTTCAGCTTTGACTGAACCTCTTAAGAAGCAAAAAAAACCCAACCTTAACTCTATAAGAAACTATAAAAGCAACAGAAATGGTTTGCTATGTCATGTATCATCTAAACCTAGGCTTGATTACGTTCTATGGCAAAGTATGTTAACTTTTCTGTCTTTGTCCATTGTCCTCCTCTTTGGGGGACTTAAGTGAATCCAATCACCGCCGTATCTATACCACATCAACTGCTATGCTAAATCCATAGTCTTGGACTTGCGAAAGCACCGACCTGTTGTCCCACCAGCCGCCCCGCCGTGGTACCCATTCTCTCGATAACTGTAGGAGGAATAGCCGTTCTCGCCGTTCTCCTGGCCGTTGGCGGTCCAGTGCTCTACTGGCTGCCTGCCGTCTGCCATGCCTGCCTCCGGGAGGAAAAGGAAGGTAGGGGGAACCGGCCTGCTGTTGGATCTGTGGGATAGTGACAAAGTAGAGAATAGTAGAAGCATTAAATGCAGAATAATACAAGTGAGGCTGCCTGAAGAAAATGTAGTTCACATATTGGTCGGCAGGGGGAGTCAGGTGCTGCACCATTTACTCCACCTACTTCTGTCTTTGTTTCAGCATCTCTGAACAAGTGAAGGTATCTGTGATGAACAGGTCCCAACCGACACTAAGCTACCGCACGGTCCAAAAATGAACAAGCTGCCTTCTATTGGTAAAAAGCTTCTGTCATTGTAATTGGACCCCAACGACACGATACCCTGCAATACAGGGCTTGGAAGTAATTTAGAGGAAGAAACGCCCTTTTTATCCCCTTGAGCATGAAAGCTGTTACTGTGGCAACTGCATTGGGTCCAAATAGGGTCCAGCAGATTGCATCGGTCACCACTTACATAAATCCTTAGATTCATGAGCGGGTCAAAAGTGACCTGGTGCTGTGGTTTTCTTACAAAAACTTCATGGTAAAAAGGTTGTTGATTTTTGTATTCAGAAATGTGTCCAGAAATGTGTGGGCGACAATTTAACTGCTACACAGTTATCCTTGTGGTAATAAAAGGCACCAGGCTTAGGTAATTAGCATGATAAGATCTCATACAGCTTCACAGTCATTAAAGTTACTAACTAAACGTAAGTCTTTCTTGAGAAGAAAGTTGCTTTTTTACCAGAACTGGCATTTAGTATAGTCCACTCCATGAACCAGGGATTGACCCCCACGCAGGTTTTTGGGTTGTCCTGACCCATGGAAGGTCGTGGACAGGAGCGGACGCATCTTAAGGGGAGTGCCGATGTGCTTTTGCTCAGGGGAACATTATAAAAAAGGAACTTAAAATTGTCGTGTGCGTGGTAAGTATTGTCCAGGAAGGTGTAAGGCTACCATGCAACTCAAAATTGCCACTCTCAGCTTAAAGGTAAATGCATCCTTAGACGCTGAGCTACTGCAGACCTCTTTACTTATTCCTCTCCTGCCCTGCAGAGCCGATAACAACTCAGCGGCATCACCGCCGAGGTCTGCTGCAGTGTAAGGATGTGTGAAATTAAAAAAAAGGACAGAGAGGAGAAGGAAGAGAAAGGGCCCCTGACACTCAAAGATGTGAGGCCAAATCGTCTCAAACTGAGAGTCTGAGCTGGGGGGACTCGGCCACAGGCAAGCGGCTGCTGTTGCAGAGAGAGAATAGAGAAGGAAAGGTGGTGAACTGACAGGGTGGATGGTGGTTTTGGAAAGACACTAGCCTGCTTTCAGCTGCTGTTCTGGCAATATAGTGTCAGATTCTATGAGCTTCTCCCAAATATCACCCTTGCTTACATAAAGTATTTTTTTTCTCTCACAACATTTGAAGAAAACCATTGCATAAAGTATTTTTAGGTATAGCAAGTTTTCTGTTTGAGGTGTTTTCTTAGCAGGCCTTAAAAAATAAAATTATTAAAAGACAAAACACTAATATGGTTTCTTGGTGGTGTGACAGAAAACAGATGGGGCCATTTCTCTCTGGGACCCAGACAATCCTCTCCTTATCACCATATACAGGGTGCACTGGAATGTAATGCCAATCGTCACGAAATTGCATGTTTTTTAATGTATGTAATATATAAGGTGCACCGAATGGTAACATGCTACAAATTAGCCCTGGTAGATGTGTTGGCAATTTTAGCGTAGTAGTCATAATACCTTGTGTGCAAAACGTAAAAAAACTGACTGATACCGCTAAAACAAACGATTTACGTGACTACACTAACTCCCAACCTTTTTAGAAACACGGGGAAAAAAATCCACAGTCTAATACTGCTACACATTAGCTGTATTAGCACAATCCCAATAGCACCCGATCTTGTTTGCAACAACTAGAATTATAGGATGCACTGTGGTTAAAAAAATAAAAATTAAGGTTTTTACAGTAATTAAAATCTGTAATTTAAGACAAGTTAGCCAAATACTGGCTAGTTCCAATTTAAAATTAGGATTAGCCAGTTGGCTTCTTATGTTGCTTTTTTTTTAAATGTTCCTGTTCAAGAAACTAGAAATTTAAACTATTTAATATTTTACGTGATATTTAACAAAATATGAATGCAATAATAGTCAAACTGACCTTTTAATTTGTGCCCCCCCCCCCTTAAATTTTATCCAACTTTATGATGATGAACTTATGCCAGACAGTTCATCTTCTTGTTTGGGTTTGGCAAGTTTCCAGACTCTGCTCTCCGGGCTTGTCTTGCCATCATGTGGTTAATGTGAACTGTCATTTCCGTCTCCCTTTCTCTTTGAGCTGTTTAAAGTGAGAACGTGGTAAACATGGGCTGATTTAACAAGGCACTTTTTCCTTTGGCAGGAAAGCTCCATAACAAAAAAAAAAACAACTTTTGTCTGGCAAGAATTAAATTCTTAAGCATGAAAAGCGTGCAAACAACCTTAGCATAATCAGTAGTAGCTCTGGGTTGTACACAACGTGCCAAGACATGATGTTATCACTTTGAGGTATTATGCACAACCCTCAACCATTAAATTGGGATTGGTTTATCATTTCCACAAAAGGATGAATGAAACCCAGTAATTAGTCCCTTCCTGCTCAGCATGCGAACCATTATATTGTCCCTAGTCTTGAAGGGGCTAAATCGGTAGGAGTAAAAAAAGGTACTGTCAGATCACATCATATCTCAGGTTGATGTTTTTGATTGAACATGCCATGAGAGGGTGTGGCAGCAGACATCATGGGATTCTTTTGTTATTCTCCCTTGTCTCGTATTAATTTTTTTTGTCTTTCAACGCCTCTGTCTCGCACTTTCACGGCTCTATCCAGCAACCCCCTTTTTTTTCCCCTACCAGCTTTGCCCCACCCTGGCTATAATCCTTACTTCCCCCCACCCCCACCTTGTCTGTACCTCACCGACCCCACCCGGATCTGGGTCACCCATATTGCCTCTGTGCAGCGGCGCTCACATTGGAATGTCACCATTAATTTGGGAAGGAGACTGTGTGGCAGCATTACAGGGGCCAACCTGCTGTAATCCTTAAATAGTGTGTCTGGGTGTTGGAAAACATTGGACTAGAATGCAGTATGATGAATCATTTCCACCTGTGCTGATTTCCAGAGGCCCCAACTAAAAATCTGTACAATTTTTTTTTAAGTTTCCCACTGCTTTCTAATAAACTTTTCTAAAGTAACTATTGTTTTTAATGTACATCAGTAAAATTTCCTAGCCAACATCGCCGGTCACAGCAAAAGGCAAATGGCGATATAGCGAGGTACCACTGTATTTATTTCTCGTATAATCATAGTTTAGGGAGCATCACTGAATTTGCTAAATAAAAACACAAGTTATGTTAATAGCATGAACAAATAAAACAAATTCTAAGACATCACAATTAGAATCCAGGCATTTTCAAAACATAAGACAAAAGTACACTGAACTCTTGCACTTTACCATTTAAGTGCACAGTAAGAAAATACCTAAATTGATTCAAATTAAGTACAACTTGGTACTGTTTCCTTATACCCTTCAACAGCAGAGCGCCAGTGTTGACGTTCTTTTAACTATGGAAACTCTTCAACCATTTACGCAATTGACGTCACTCCAACAAATTCTGAAGAGGACAAAAGCAGCTGATGTGCAGCACTTTGCAGTAGGACAGGCTTACGTAATCAACGAAAATCAGCTGATCCACATTGATTGCGCAAATGGTCGGAGTGTTACGGTAGCTCAAAGTAGCGGTTATTTAAGTGTCGCTGGCTACCTAGAGAACTGGTTTGACACAGAGTGGGGATACCCAAAATATTTGTCAAAAGAAATTTTAGCATCCATGTTAAACAAACTGCAATACTAGTATCAAGATATTGCCTATAGGAAGTAGTTAAACCAAGTACCAAACAATAAATATGTGGCGTACTTGGATATGATACCACACAACTATAACTGATGTAGGTATTGCGATTTGATCTGTACTGAAGGCAGGAAAACTGAACATTCAATTGGAAACATTTTAAACTTAAAAGATAGCTTTTTTGTTGGTTCATATCCATATTTCTTGTCAAGAATTCTATTTTACAGGACTGTTTATCCCCAAAAAATCTATCGTTTACGTTTTTTTTTGTTGGGTAGACCTCTAAATTTAAACAAAAGAAAATGCCAAAGTGTTGATAAAGAAAATGACAACGCTTTGACAGAAAAAACAAGAAGTTTTTATAGCATTCTACTCTTTTTGAGCACTTTTGCTCTGAATGTTGTTGACACCAATGTTCTGTTTTCGTAAAAAAATAACAACAACAAAAAAAATCTTTCAAAGTTGCAAGCTTGTGCTCTCCACTCTTGTTTGCTTTCTTCCTCTGATTATCTGTCCCATCTGGCTTTTCCTCTCAAACATAAAGGGACTGTATGCTTCTATGACCCAACTGCTGCTGTTACCTGCATGATAGGCCAACTTGTTAAATTGGGATAACAACAGTTTCTCCTGGTCAAACGTTTATTTCTCATGAATATGAAAAAATGTAATCGTTTTCCATTTTTAATCATCCAGACTAAACGGCTGCAAGCAGCTAGTGGTGGTAAATTAAAGAGTTGGGGTTTAAAATTGGCTGATTTTTTGCAATTTAAAAGGTCAAATGTTTAAAATGTAGATTATTTGGTGCAGCAATGTCCCTGTCAGTGTGTTAACGGTCACACACCATAGACTTGTAATCAACCCGAAGCAGCAGCGTCAGACAAACGGATTCAGATTTGCTGACTCAAAGGCATTGCTAGCAAAGTGTGCATGAAGTGTGCCCAGACATGAATAGAAAGACACAAAGTGTGTGCAGAAAGGGAACATAAGGTGAAGGGAGGTTATCTCTGTATTAACAGCACTATAGGGATATCAGGATTATTCCAAAGTGACACAAGGTTCACTGTTTTTCATCTATTGGGACACTTTGAACTCTTTGTTGCATCTTATTCTAACCTCATGAATCTAAAAAAACATTCAAAACGCTTTAATGTTTGATCCATTGACTGTAAGAGAACTGGACTGAATGAGTGTGATGTCACCCATAGAAAATGGCTTACTTCAAGCTCCAATGAAAAAAAGTCAATTCAGTTGCCATTTTTTTGCAATACGGACATTGCCATGTTGGAGCCAGATGACGTACTATTTGGCAAGAGTAGTGATTAGTCCGAACCTGTGTGAGTCGTTGCTTGTATGGCAACCACTCTTGCCAAATAGTAGTCACTCAGTCCAGTTCTCCTACACAGTCAATGGATTGAGCTTTCTTACTCTGTCCTTGGGATTTTGCAGTTGTTTTGAGAAATTTTGCCTCAACTCTCCAGCAAAACATGTCCAAAGATGTTCCAGCCTCCAACGCCACCTCAACAATCCAGGTGTGTCCATGTGTGCACCAAGCAGAAGTATTGATTTCTATGAAAGCTTTTCTCCTTTTGGTAAAACTGTGGTTTATGCTAACACATCACTTTACGCGAAACCATAAATCGTCATTATTTTTATCATCCAACCACATCGTATAGACCTTTTCCCCAGCCAGAAAAACATGGAGATGTTAGTGTTCCCATGGAAACAGAGACGGAGAGTAGTCAGATGAGGATATTAGCTGGACTTTAACCTTGCTATGGATCCAGAAATAGGTCATCAGATCCTGCAGTGGCCCCTCGGGGGTTTTGGCTAACTGCGATGACACAAATGGAAGCAGATCCTTTTAAAGCCATCAATACTCCAGGAATGACTTTCCAGTTGGGCTATGGTAGTCATTATAGAGCGTTATCTGTATAGAAAATTAGTATCTCTGATAACCAAGGTGTGTCCTTGTTGAAATTTACATTAGTCATTATGTAATTGACGAAGATTCTTTACATTTTGGTCAAATAACCACAGGAAAACATCAGAATATTTCAGGAGATGGAGTAAATCCATCACGACAGAACCCCACTAACAAAAAAAGTTCATTTTTAAGCCAAATTAGCATTTGTAGATTAGAATTATTCAACTTTTTATATTAAAAAGTGAAGTAAAAGTTGGTACACCTTTTTTTAGTGTTACAAATTCCAAAAATATACCCATGTTTTTATTTTTTTTCCTTTAAATGCAACTAAATCCAACTAACTAAATATACTACAACATTTGATCATTTCCAAAGATTATTAGCAAAGAATATCTCAAGAAATCAGTGACATTTGTATAAGAAGGATCTATTTTTATTCAAAAACTTGCCAGATGATCTTTGTTTTCTTAAATATTTCTTTCCAAAGGCATTTAGAAAAATGCATGTATGCATCTACAGTTGGAACCAGAAGTTTACATACACCAAATAAAAACACACTGATTTTTTTCTCACCGTCAGACATGATATAAAAGTAAACTTTTCTTGTTTTGGTCATTTACAATTAACACAACTATTTCTATTTGCTGGATATATAACAGGGCACATTTGAAACACAGTTGCTTGTTTGTAAAACATCATGGGATAGTCAAAAATAATCAGTCAAGATATTAGGAAGACAATTGTGGATTTGCACAAGTCTGTCTTTTTTTTTTGTTGAGTGCAATTTCCAGAGGCCTGAAGGTGCTGCATTCATCTGTTCAGACAACTGTACGCAACATCATGGAGACGTCCAGCGATTGTATCACTCAGGAAGGAGACAGGTTCTGTGTCACAGAGATGAACGTACTTTGGTCCGAAGTTATGAAGATGCTGGCTGAGGATGGTAAGAATATGTCATTATCAACAGTGAAACGAGTACTGTACAGACATGGTCTGAAAGGCTACTCTGCAAGCAAGAAGCTATTACTCCAAAAGAAACATGGAAAAAAGCCAGATTAAAGTTTGCCAATACACACAAGGATAGAAACTTAAGTGGCTTAAGGATAACAAAGTCAGTGTTTTAGAGTGGCCATCACAGGGCCTGGATGTATATCCTATGGAACATTTATGGTCAGAGCTGAAAAGGCTTGTACATGTATGGCGACCATCAAACTAGTTATACTAGTTCTGTCAGGAGGAATGGGCCAAAATTCCTACAAAATCTTGTGAGAAGATTGTGGAAGGATATCCAAGACGTTTGATCCAAGTACTACAGTTTAAAGGCAACAGTACCAAATACTAATGAAATGTATGTAATTTTTTGATAAAAGTAATAAAAATGTGTCTAAAAAACCTTATTTTAATTCTTCTGACACTTAGCAAATAGAAATAATTTTGTTACTTGTTTAAAGTTTAATTTTATTTCATGTCTGACGGTGAGAAAAAAAGCACATGTTTGCTGTGATGTAGTGTATGTAAACTTCTGGGTTCAACTGTATGGTGGATTCAGGCAGCTGCAGCTAATCAGGGGCCCTGTATGTTCTCCAATCTGTCATAATAATGTGAATGTGCATGTTTATTTATATGATAGAAAAAGCTTTGTATATACAATCAGTGTGTCATTATTTGCAGATTCAACAGCTGGACGACATTGCCACTGTGACATTTTTACAAGCAAACAGCTCTTTGTTGAGGGTCCTATAGCCCATCCATCTTTATCTTTATTGGATGTTAAAGTGCCCTTCGTGCATGACAATACCCACTCAACTACAAAACACAATTCACTCAAACGGAGCGCCAAAGCTTGAAATGATGAAGATTATCACAATTATACAGAGATTTCAAAAGGAAATTGCGTCACAGCAAGTTTAACGACTTTAACGTGTTGCCAAGCGCAGTTCCTCTGTTGAACACCCAGGAACAGCCAAGTATATCATCTGGATGAGTGCAGCTACTTAGGTCATTCTGTGTGGGGGCATTATGAGTCATGAGGAAACATGTGTGAATTGGCAATGACATAAATTAGGAGTACGGTACTTGTATGTTTGGCTGTTAGTTGTCATGGAATGAAAGGAATACAACTAGGTAGAAAAGCTGCAGTTAAGAAAAATCAAATGTACCAGTTAAAACTCTTGTGCAGTGTTCAGTCAGCATGGCTGACAAGTATGTTGTTCTTTTGCCTTGGGCTAAAGAAACATCTGGCTGACTGCTAGTAATTTCAGTCTTACCATCAGTTATACATGTTTAAAAATGTATAGTTTTTGGCTCAATGGATTTATTTTCTCACATGTATCTTCAAGGGCGTGTTCACTCTAGGATATCTTAATTGCAGGTATTATTGACACCCCCCAAAAGAAAAAGAATGTTGATGCAATTTTACTGGAGTGATTCCTCATATCTGTGGTAGAGCATCAACAAGTAATGTGTCATGGTCGACTACAACATTGTGGTTTGGTGATCTCTGTTGTACTGATCTGGCAAGATGTCAACATATGACACCTCATGTTGCATGGAACTTTGTTGCAGGCTCTATAAATTGAATGTACCGTATATGGCCAAAAATATTGCCAAATTTGCATTTGAGAGTTTGTGTTGATGGTGTCTATCTTTTTGTACTTACAGGAGCTTCAGCTCTAGTGGAAAGCTTTGACTCAAGGTTTAGAGGTTAGAGTATGGGAATATTTGACTATTTGTACAGACAATGATGTTGGATGAGAAAGGCTGGCTTACAGTCTACGCTCCAATTTGCCCTAAAAGTGTTTTTTTCAGGTTGAGGACTTTCTGGGAATGATTGATACACTGGTGTGCAGTCATGTTGGAACAGGTAAGGCCATCCCTGAGCTGTTACCAGAAGTCTGGAAACATGGAACCGTCCAAAATCCCTTGAAGTGTTAAAGAGTTCCTTTTGCTGCAGCTTAGGGACCAAGCCCAGTTCGGAAAATCCCACCTAGCCTTGACAATTGGCATAATGCCATCAAACAAGTGCTGCTTGGCAAACAAAAAAACTAGACGTGTCCATTAGACCTTAGTCACAACTGCCCTAAGAAGTAGGCTGTCTGCGGGTGAAATAAAAGAGGAAAACTTGTACAAAGCATGCAGGTGGCGTGTATGAGGTACGCACACTTTTTTCCATGGGCATGCTGTGGGTGACAGTTCATAGAAAACACTTAAAAAACATGGGTAATTAGATGAGAAACAGAGGCGGTGTACAGATTTTCAATTTTTTCAACCCCCTCAAATCCTGCCCCTGCAATCAGGGCATAGTTTATGTGAGCATCCTACAGGTGTCATACTCCCATCACCTGCTAAATTTGCTTGTGCCATGTGCACATGTCAGTAAGGGGACAGTACATGCACCATATTAACGACTTAATGGTGCCTAAAGGCACCGTACGGCAGTATCATCCATACATGGCAAGTGCGAGCAACATACATGAGCCTTAAAATACTTAACAGTACACTTACCACACACACGGCGATCTTAGGTTTCATTTTCATTGACCTTGAGTTAGCCTCAAGGGCTGTAAGACACACCTGTGCTCCCTTTAAGATGCAGCCACTCCTCTCTATGACCCCCAAAGGGCCCGGACAACCCAAACACCTACAGCGCTTGTATGAGTCAACCCCCCCTTACTGGTGCATCTGACTAAGGCTGCTCCTGTGCTTTGCCGTTGGAGCTCGCCTTTGGCTTGTCTGTGCTCCTACTTATTGCCCTTGGCCGTTGGACCTCACCTCTGGCTCATCTCGTGCCCCCAGCCGTCTCCCAAAACTATCTGGATTAAGCCCATCTGCTCCACTATTTAAACATGTAGTTGTAGAATTAGATAAGCTAATTCTTCTGTACGAGTTCTGGTACATTG